>JARSSU010005560.1:0-28663 GCA_029619165.1 Eurosta solidaginis
GGGCGTCACTCCTCGCTTTGGATAATTTTCGATTGCGGTATGGTCAAATTCTGTTGATCTACACGTGTCCTTGGACTTCCATTAAAGTCTTTGATGACAATTTATAATTGGTTGTTTTCTGGATTGATACATAAGAAGACCGCACCGCAATGTTCAACAGTAAATTTCTCATGGGATGTTACTTTTTTTGTCTCCACAGTAGGGAAAACTAAATTCCTTATAGAAGGTCCTCCCCAAAAACTCTGTGGACAGAAAGTCTTTCGGATAAAAATGAGGGCAATGCAACATTACGTGTTCTCGTTTACCAATTGGGTGAGACAGTGTGGCCAAAAAGGACCACTGCATCTATTCTACCCTTATGTAAATACTCCTTGAAACCGCCGTACCCAGTCAATATCTGCGCGAGTGGTGGTTTAATTCGTCGTCCTTCATCTCATAGCCCTCATAGTCCCTCATCCTAGTATTATTTTATTTAACCCTAGAAGTGGTAGTACTTAAGAGATTATTGCATACATATACGAATGAAAATGAGAGAAATAAAATGGGAATCGGGATGTAAGAGGATGGGTATAAAATTCGTAGAGGTTTAAAAAGAAGGAAAAAGTTAACATATTTGGGCAGATTCCATTTCCTTTCTTTTGATTTCATTCAAATTAAATAAAATATCACTAAAAACCCGTTCCCATTTTCAGAACCGGCATCCATTACGGCGACAATCTACCAACAAACACTTCCTTGCGTGAATTGGAATCAATATTATACGGAATGTAGAGAAGTTGTCAATAATCCATTTCAAGGCACAATATCATTTGATATATTGGAATGGCATGGGTGGCAATATTTTGGCTAAGTAAGAAGAGCAAAATCTCACATCAACAATCGAACTATGAAATCACGTCTTAGTAGCCTTAATGCCCAATTGAGGATAACACGGTGTAAAGAAAATTTATAAAAACAAAAATTTTAGAATATACGCGCATTTAGTTACGTGCAAATTATATATACTGTAATGACAGATGTGTTATCCCTGCTTATCAAAAAACAACGCCTTAAAGTATACTACACATAGCTTCTACAAGTTCATCGTCCCCAATTATACAATGTTTAACAGCGCACTGACGGAATTCGATAAGCATTTTGATGTAGTAGATTACTTTGACAGAAATTTTATAAAACAATAAGCTCTATAATAGCGCTGTAAGGTGTGTCATATCACCAAATCATTTTAAAGGTTCTGGCGATATTTATTTGACGCCTAAAAAGTATGCAATGCTCAGATAGCCGCAAACGTTATTTAGGTAGATGTTTAGGTTGAATGGACAGATATTATAATAACCAATACTTGCAGCTATTTTTAGTTTTTAAGGTACCCAAAAGTTATGCAGTACTTAACATAAATTTAATAAAAATGATTCATAGATAACAAGTTGCAGATTTACATTGAGGCAGGTTTTTGCTTTTTACCACACATTTTTCCGCTTTTAAATGCATACAAGTTGACTTGATTTAATAGGTACTAACTGAGCCTAAAAATATACAACATTATTGCTATATGTAGGGTTAATAACTGATAAAACTGGTGAAATTTAACTTCAGTGTAGATGATAAAAAAAGTGGTGGATAAAAAGAAATTTTCCGGATCTTGTTCACATTTACTCATTTGGGGTAGTTAAAGAGGTTATTTTATCCGAAGCAGCTCATTCTGAGCTTAGCTGTTTTGAGTTCCCCAACCTAAGACTAGGCTTATAGATTAGTATCCCAGAGCTTTCAACTAATGTATTGCTGCTTTACCAACTGTAGTATTTTGAAAGCAACAATACGAGTAGAGGCCGGTGAATACACTCTTCAGTTGCCCGTTATTTCTTCGCGACTTAGGATGATAGCGCTTGAGAAACTTTTATTATTTATATAGCCGAACAGCCATATTCCTCATGAATTCATAATTATCATATAGAAAAACTTTACACAGACTCTTTTTAAACATGACCAAGAAAAACGCCCGAAGCATTCAACTAGCACCTTTTACCCTGAGCTGGCGGAAAATATTCTCTCAAAGCCTCGAGTTGCAGAGTTTTCGGATGTTTAATAGTCAACACCGTATTCTTAACACAAATTCGAAAAAAAAGACTGTAAAAAGTTGTTCATATATTAGCTGATACATACTTTAGGCTTACGTTTAGCTTGTAATCCGCAGTGCACTAGGAAGGTAGGGAAAAATTATAGAGATAAGCCTTTCAAAACCTTCGGTAGGTACTGCAACACTGCATACTATTTTTTTATTTTAATCTCTATTCAGCATGTTTACCATATAAATGTTCAATCAACCTACACAAAGTAACGAGCAACATACAAAACAGACTCAGCTGCTCTTCAACTATCAATTTCATATCTTGATAATTGCAGGTATTCGAATTTTCGCATATTTGCTACGTGTCACTATGAGCCATTCCACACACTCCACACACTTCCAAACCTTTACTAGTTTTAATCCCTGCTGTGTTAAACACGCACACACTCACGCTTCAACATAGAGCATTCACGTTCTTTTTGTGCATATTTGTTCTGACACACTTATTTGCATAATTTGCACCAATCAACAAATGCTCGTATACCCTTTAAACACTTTTACATACAAACAACACCATGGAATGATGCGCGCTGGTATTTTAGTTCCCATTTCTCAGACGTATTCGCATTTGCATTTACGCCTAAAAGCACACACCAAATGAATGAAGAGTTTTGCGAGGTAAATGCAAAAAGTACTCGCAGATGCTCCCAGTGTGGGGCGGCTTAAAGTAAATAACAAATGTAGATGTATTATATGAAAGGTTAGGCAACAAAAACAAAAAGTAATTAGGAATTCATTATTTAGGTAACCGTATAACAAACAAACGCGATTTTTATGAAAATAAAGGACGCGAAATCGAAAAATATAAAAAACCATGCAACTTGTGTGAAGAGGGGAAGCGTAAACATTGTAGTTGTTTTATTGGATATTTACTTGTAGCTGATTGTACCAATGCAAATTAATTTTAACAGCAACCGACTAAATGTATTTTGGACATATTTCAATGGAAGCGTCTGCTTTTCTCTTTAAATTCATCGCCTCAAACGTTATGGGGAGAAGGTGTCTAACTAATCGACATTACGACTGCCGATATTTGCACAGGTTAGCTCAAGTACAAAACGCGGTATTCATGGGGGTGGCATTTTCAGTAGCGGTTGAAAAATAGGGAGCTTCAGTGAAGCCAATCTGGAATATTCGGTTTAAGGGGCTAGAGGCCACGCTCCTTTCAAGAAGCCCTTTAATCTTAGAATACATACTTTATCTTCTTTCTACTGATGTTGCGCATCTTTTCACGGCTCACAAAAATTGCATGCATACTTGAAGGCGCTTTTTTTATTTTTGGTATACAATTCTGTATCAGGCAAACTTAAGGCCATTCTCGTGTTACATTACTTACTGCGGTTTCTTACCTTTGATTTAACTTTAAAAATTAAACTTAAAGCGAAAGCTGTAAAAGTAAGTAGATTGCATAATTTTAGGCGCATTGAGCTTAAGAAGAATCGAAAAATGATCTGCTAATATATGTCCAGCGTAACCTGACAAGTTCAGGTACAAAATGCGGTAATCAAATCGGGAGATTTTTGGGTAGCAACTGATAAAGTGGGAGCTGCAGTGAAGTCACTCTAGTATATTCGGATTAAGAGGCTCATGGTCACTCCCTTCCTTGCACTGCAGCAGTGGGTACCGACAAGAATAGCATTGCCCATAGCAACCAAAGCCGCTGCATTTTGATTAGCAGGACCCAATTTACTGTGACCTTTAGTTAGATGTATCTTTACTTCATATCTCGAAGGGATTTGGAGTCACGCCGCTCTGCCATGCCATAGCGACGCATTCGCAGAGAATGTGAACAGGCGTTTCATCCTCCAACTCACAAAAGAAACAGATTTGCATATCGGATAGATTTAACTTACTAAGGAGATATCGTAGACTATAGTGTTCCGTGTAGTACTCAGTAAGAGTTCGTGGTCCTCTATGTTAATGAGTTTGGCTGATACTCTCGTTGCTGGAAGTATACACTATATTCGTAGCCTATGACTAATCAATTGAAACACATATAACACTTTTTCTGCAGGGTCGTTACACAAGATCTCCAAATTGTTCTTTTTCCCGTTCTTTATCACACCATTTGTTGGTTCTGCATGGTTGAAATACAATATATGACTTCATCGGTGGTGGTACAGAAAACTTCAGATGCACATATGTTCCCAATGCACATATATTCCATTGAGTTGACTTGTATTTTCCAAGTGTGGGTACATTAGCCAAAATACAAATGATTGACGATCTGTAGAGATTTCAAGTTTCAATATCACGTTATCTTTGTGAATTTTTCACGCGCTAGAGATCTTGGTTGCAAGGAGGTATTGATTCGATTCGATATCACGGGTCTACCCTAACTGGGGTAAAAATATATAATTGGGGACGTAGTAGGAATTTCATGAAGATCTGAGCAGATGTACTAATTGGTTTATTACTACGAATTTTTAAGTGTTAAATACACTTTAAAAAAAAATAATGTTATTACTAATTAAGGCTGTCGGAACGCAGGAGTTTCTGAACAGCACAGAAAGTGGCAGTTCCGGATGAGTATATTGGGAGGTTGGAAAGAGCGTGTTTCCAATCCTGTCCTTCGCTAAAGCTTAAGTATCATAGTCTTAATATATAAGCTGTCGTCATTGATACATAATGTTTCAGGGAGGTTGGAAAGGATGTTTTCAATCCCCTAACTCCAGCTTCTATAGAGACAAAATTACTTTAAGCATCAGCCAATGTTTTTGGGAGCTTGAAAAGGACATGTATCTAATCCCAAGCTCTTATAGGGGCACAATTATTTTAGTATATAAGTGTCCTAATATTGTTGTCTGAAAGGACTTCATTCCGATCAACATGGCGACTGTCAGTACCAGGCGGCCCATTTCAAGACTAATCCTAACAGAAGATGGGAATGCTTTAGATTCTTGCACTAATGATATTGACGGCGAGGCCAGATTGGATGGCCTATCATATACCAACTAATGCGGATAGTTGAGCAGTTGATAGCTGAGTAGTGTACTCTTATCTGCACAAGCAGGAGGATTTGATGAGAATTTTCTCTTGGTGTTAGCAACTGAAGTGCTTTGGAACGAAATAGAAATACAAGCACGCCTTTTTTCACTTTAAATTACAATTGTAGAAATTCAACATCTCTGGCCAATTTGCGCCTAAAAGTATGCACTTCAAACAAATGAACACTTGAATTACCAATAAAAGCTCAAAAAACTTTTTGTTCAAACTAGCAAACCGTGTTTCTACAAATCAGCGAGTTAAATTCCTGGAAGACAGTCAAACTTTTTAAGAAACATCTGAATATTTGCATGAATCTAGACTAATTTATCTTAAACCGCATAGTTTCAAAACAACGCGCTTCATTAAGTATGCAAAAATTGTTGTCTTTTTTTAAATTCTGGTGAAAATAATTCAAAATTCACGCTGGTAGTTTAACCATAAAAATATCTTCAAATCTTTATAAACACTTACTGCGTGAAAACAAAAGCTTAACTACATTAATTTAAATCACACAAAACAGATTTTCGCGCATTCACGCCAACCAACGCTAAGTCGATAAAAATTTATTTCACGCACACAAACAATCAAAGAATATAGCCAATACCCAACAAGCAAAGTAAACGTAATGTAAATTTATAAAAAGTTTTCTCAAACAAACACTAAGTTAACAAAACATTGATTTTTTGTTTACCAATTGTTTAGAATTAAGCGTGAAATAATCGAAAAAGCTCGTTGCTTGTAAGCTTATAAATGTAAACTTATAAAAAATTTCTAAAAGAAGCTTGTTATAAATGGTTTCCCAAAACTTTTTATAACTGATTTCAAGAATATTGTAACGAATTTACTGCAATTCCTCTTATTTGCAACCTTCTGCTAACGTTCGAATCACTAAACTGTTGAATAAATAACTCCACTATTCAATAATACAAAACGGCCTTTATTTAAGTACTTCACAATAACACTGATACTTCACAACTAATAGCTTGCTTAAATCAAACTGATTGTCGCGCCTCCACTGTCGCTGCTTTCATACTGTACGGTTTCCTCGTTGACATACTTCTTGGCGCTTCTATTTCCAGAACTTACTAGTTAGTTATCAGCTATAAAATTACTCAGCTGTACTACGATCCGATTTATAGCTTCTCTCATTGCATACTTTCGGAAGTATCTCAGATATATGCATGTTGTTGTGCGCTGCGTGTATGTACATATGTGTAGACATAATGATTGATTCGTTTATGTAGATACAAGTGACTGTCTGCTTTATTGTTGTTGTGACTTCATTTACTTAGCATCAGACTAGTGATGTGAGTATCACTTAGTGTCACTAAGGTTCGTCACAATATTAACAAATACACATTTGATGTAAATATACATATGAACTAATTCTGAATTTCATGCATACATTAAATGAAGAATGGCTGCAATTCTAATGGTTGTAGGAGAATTCAGGAAACGGTTTAAATGCAGCCATTCCCTCTCATGAATAAACGTTTATGAAAATAATTTGAAATTTTCCATATTGACAAATAGTTTTCTCGTATTTTTTTGTAAACATTTACAATTTACTTTCACAGCTAAATTTTTTATTAACATTTCCTCTCAAAGCTTATAAAATATTTTCTGAAAATAATTAAAATATATTTAATACTGTGACGAATACTAGCAACACTAAGGGCTACTATCATCTCTAAGCCGATACTAAGCAGTGACTTGTACGCACATAACCAAATTAATCATTATGTCTACACATATGTACGTACACGCAGCGGAGAAGCAACGCACAACCACATGCATATATCTGAGATACTCCCGAAAGTATGCAATGAGTGAAGCTATAAAAACGTGCATCTGAGTAATTTTATAGCTGATAACTAACTAGTAAGTTCTGGAAATAGAAGCGCCTAGAATATGTCAACGAGGAAACCGCACAGTATAAAAGCAGCGACAGTGGAGGCGCGACAATCAGTTTGATTTAAGCAAGCTATTAGTTGCGAAGATAAGTGTTATTGTGAAGTACTTTTATAAAGGCCATTTTGCATTATTGAATATTAGAGTTATTTATTCGACAGTTTAGCGATACGAACGTTAGCAGAAGGTTGCAAATAGGAGGAATTTCAGTAAATTCGTTATAATAGTGAAAACGTTTATATAACGTTTAACACAAACAAGTTTACTTTAAGTTACTTTTCAAAACATTTACAGAAATGCCTGTTGGGTATGAGTATATTTTGTTTCATTTAATTGCGGCACGTCGACGCCTAAAACTATGCAACCACATCACAAGCGCTTACAGTTAACCACATTACCACTGAAACGTTGCTGTTGTTATTGTTGTTTACATGCATACAATTTTCAACGACGTCAATGATGACAGCGACCTTATCGATGCGCTATTATACGCTCACAAATTCAATTAAAGCCAAGGTGTGCTCAGGGAGTAAGGGAATCGAAATGATAGATAGATAGAGATAATAGAGAAAACGGCTTTGGGCAAAAGCGATTGTAGCATGCGCTGGTGTGTGTGTGTGCCAACGCGTGGAGAGTGAGTGATTATTTTAATACGCGTATTGTTTGTAAGGACGTGCGCTTATTGTGGCGCTTGTTGCTGCTTCACTGCTGCCCCTCATATTTCATTGTAAGCATTCACTGTCAATATAAACGTGTCACTGCGTCAAGGTGAATATTGCCAAATGCAAACACCTAAGCAGTTTGTAGTTCGAGGCCCTTTCGCATCACCCGTCACAGCCCGAAAACTCATTTATCTCGCTCACTTGCTAATGTATGCAAATTGACAGCAACAAAACCGGCAGCCAGACAGATGGTTGGTTAGAGCGCACTGTATATACGCTTGTGAGTGATCTCCTATACACTACGCACTCATCATGGCCATGGAGCGAATGTTTTGGTGCCATCGCACTAATCCCATTTGAGTTCATAGTTACCTGCAATGCTTTGCTCAATTTTATTTGCCTAGTAGCGGAAATATACTTTCATAGTTTCTTTAGCGTCCACACCTCTCCTTGTCACATTACCTCCTTCCATTCTGTGCTATTTCTGCAATATCATTCTTTTGCAGTAACGTACTCGTCTAGTCATGTACATACATATTTGTATCACACCGTCTACCAGTACTCTAGCCAATAACGCAATGAAATGCGCAACAACTGACGAGAAACACTTAATTGGCAACGACGATGAACCGAAGGTCAAACGCATTGGTTGTGGCAGAAGTTGTCTGTCGTTTTGCGAATATGACACCTAATAAGTCCGTACATTTATTCGTTAGTTATAGTAACTTCATGTCAGCGTGTGTCTGTGTGGCGCCAGTCTACTTTCCTTCTTTCATACACCACCGGCAGCCCGGAATTTTATTTTCTCGTCTATTTCGCTGACTCATTTTCACATTTTCAAATATGCTAAGTTCCTTATGTAATAAACATTTTAATGCATACCTTCTGGCGTAGATTTGATGGCGCCATTTAAATTGAGCTGACGTTTTGTATAGTTTGTTAGGTTTTTATTACTTTGATGTTGAGTTTATACCTATTTTGTAAAACTTGTAACAGACGTTGTTAGCTTGATAAAATAAGTAGTGCGCCTAAAAGTATACTAGGAACTATTAAGGAATTATTTTTTATATTTTAATTTACGATCAGTCAACAAATACTATAAAAACTTAGTACCGAAATTACAGACATTCTGTGAAACAAACTTTTTCGCCTAAAAGTATATTTATGCTCACGTAGTTTAGTAAAGAAATCTAAGTAATGCGCCCAAAAGTATACTAGGAATTCTTAAGTACTTACTTTTTAAGTTTTAATTTACGATCAGTCAACAAATATTATAAAACTTAGTACCGAAATTACAGGCTTTCTGCGAAACAAAATTTTGCGCCTAAAAGTATATATACGCCCATGTTGTTTAGTAAAGAAATATATTACGTTAATCAATTCATTTCATATATTTTGTAGTCAACTTCATTTTTTATTTTAACAAATCAATTCAACCATACTTGAAAACTGAAAACTCTTTTCAACTGCGCCTAAATGTATACCGCAACTGGCAAGCATTTTAGATATTTAATGAATTCCGCAGTTGTTTGTTTCACTTAAGTAGCAGTCACGAGGTCCTTATGTCATGTTTGGATATGAAGAGCTAGCTCCTTCTCAGCTAAACAAATCGCAGTGAGTATCTGGGGTCATCACGGTCATTACACTATGCACCCATGCTCCGATCGTGGCGGATACCAATAAGCTTCCTCTGCAAAAGCTGTCAGTATAAGGAGGAAGAGGAGTCATTTATTACTTTCTCTGTCGATGACCAGCACTGCAAAAAAGACAACTCATATTTCTGGGCACACAGTTTTTTGACAAACTGGCAGTGTTAGGGAAGTTGAAGCTTTTACTTCTACTTAAGCTCAGCAGAGAAAGCAAGTGGTTTGTTGAGCGCCACTAGGAAGTTATCGGGTTATCTTTCCCCCACCCGGCACTCACTAAAGGCACTATCAATGGACAAAAATTAGTTCGAGTAGAAGTCTAGAAAAATCCCCACGACCTCTTAACTTAACCTCAGTCTGGGACAACAACAAAATAACGCAGAGACACATCGAATAAAATAAAAAATAAAAATAACGACGCGATTTCGTTCGAAATTTTCCAAAAACTCCCAGCCACTTTGCAACCACTTGAATATAAACAAGTGCGCCCACTTTTTGTAAATTGACTGGATTCCGTTTTACAGTACAAATCTTATGCATCCAAAATACTTTAGAAATGTTTTTCTAAACGAGATAACCGTTCGGTCCTCCCCAAAACAAATATGAATCTAGCAACAGATTAGTGTCCGGTAAATGGTTGGTTTGTAGGTTTAAATCGCTGTTGTTGTAATTTGGTAACAGCATATCCGGTCACTGGTGGCCGATGTGGTGTGGTGGTGGCGTGCTCTGTCTACCACACCGTAGGTCGAGGATCAAGTTCGGGGCAAAGCAATATCAAAAGTTTAGAAAAAATGGTGTTTTCATTAGAAAAAAGTTTGTAAGCGGGTCATCCCACGGCAGTGATTTGCAAACACTAAGAGTGTATTTCTGCCGTGAAAAGCTTCTCAGTGAAAATGCAAATGCCTTGCAGCTGCAGATAGGAGTGTGCGCATAGAACGTGTAGGTCCCGTCTCGCCAATTCGTAGGTAAAACCTAAAATAAGCACGACTCGAATTGAAAAATAAGCTCGGTTTTTGTGATATCACCAAAATTTTCCAAATGAAAATAAAGGACACTTTTACTTGCTCTAGCATAAACTTTTACTGATAAGACAAGCAATTAAGAAATTTCCTTTGGGTAAGAAGAAGAATGTCGAATTTTAGCTAAGGTTATACATATGTATTTCACTTGCGCCAAAAAGTATGCAACGGAAATGCGTTTGCAATAAGTAAGTGTTTCTTTTTATAAACACGTTTTCCTAATTATAAACAGCCAAAAAGTATGCAAAGTAATTTATAGAGAAATTTTACCTGAAGGAAGTATAATTCAATTAAAACTTTTACTTTGCAATGGTGTAAAGCATTTTCCTCACAATACACGTAACATATGGCTTTCCCTTTTTGAAAACATAAGCGCGAAACTAATATGTGGTGTGCGTGAAGTGCCTAAAAAGGTGCTACGTAAAACTTAAAGCAAGGAGAAATAGTGCATTTGCAGCCAAAAATAATTTTATTATATTTTAAGAGTTTTGTTTGATTTATTCTGTGAAGCAGTTAAAAACTATCACCAAATTTCCGTTTATGTACTTGATTAATTTTTCACTTGCATAAGTTGTTTACCAATGCTACCTTTCAGTTCTCTTTTGAACGCCTATAGATGTGCTTCATATTTTGGGTGTTTTTATTAAGTTTTCTTAAAAAGACTGCGAAAACTTTGAATCTTTTGAAAATTTTGCTTTGCAGTAGTTAAGACTTTTGTTTCCGTTGCTCAAAAGTATGCAAACGTTATTATTTATTTAATTTGATTTTATTAGCACAAAATTGCCAACACAAAAATATTTTAGGTGCTTTAGGTATGAAAGTGATTTGGTATACGTAAGTACCTGCCGTCGTCGGGCTAACCTCCCGATGAGCCAATGCTCACGGGTGAAAGCAGTCTTTGACCAGCGCCCAAGACTCGCTTACATTGGTCCCAGTTGATCATGCAAGTGGACACACCTTCAACTTGGTGGGGTTGGAGGCCTACATAAACGTCTTCCAATCTATGGGTCACGGCACCCGGTTGCAATGCAACTCCGCATTGGAGTTAAAAACCATTCTTCCGCTACTTCTAGTTGAGTATCCACGTACTACGCACAGGCGGTCGAGAAAAATAAAAATGAAAATAGAAAGCAAAATGAGATGGGGTTAAAATCCCGACACACCCTAACCACTTCGACATCCAATTGCCATCCTCCGCCTTCTCCGTCTAAAAACATGCACAGCAAATTTGCTTAATGTGGCCACCGACAAACCAGTGGAGAAAACCCCCACTCAAGACAAACCCATTTATCCCACACGCTTTCAGTCGCATAACATGGTCTAGCCAGCGCAGCCGCTATTTTAATTCGCTGGACTATGTTGATGTCTGCGTAGAGCTCGCACAGCTCATCTTTAAATCTTCTTCGGTACTCGCCATCGCCAACGCGTAGAGGTCCATAAATCTTTCGAAGAACTTTTCTCTCGAACACTCCCAGGGCCGCTTTATCTGATGTTGTTGGAACGATAAGTGAATTGTAGAATATGATTTTCGTTTGCCGAGAGAGGACTTTACTTTTCAATTGCCTACCTAGTCCAAAGTAGCTTTTATTGGCAAGAGTGATTCTTCGCAGGATTTCAGAGCTGATGTTGTTGTTAGTATTGATGCTGGTTCCCAAATAAACGAAGTCTTTTACTATTTCAAAATTATGGCTGCCAACGGTAGCGTGGTTGCCAAGGCGCATATAAAACCCAGACTCAGACTAAATCTAAAATCCGGATTTTTTTACTTAAACGCGATCTCCCGGATGTACTCGAACATCAACCTACCCTTACAAGAATTTTTCCCAACGCATTTGCCAAAGACTACAATCACCTGTTGTTAATCAAGGTATAATATGGGTTTTCTGTAGCCAAAATACTCTACATCACCATTGGTATAAGCACGGACCATAATAGGAAATGCATACCGAGTTGGTCGCCTTCGTATCGAGATAGTGTAACTACTGATCTACCTAACCAAAAATTCTCAACTAATCTCAAAGTACTTCAGAAAATTTTTCTTTACCAGGGTCGGTAATCGGCAGTGATTTGGCAAACCCTCCTAGTGTATTTCTGCCATGGAAAGCTTCGCAGCAAAAATTCGTCAGTCTTGCAGATGCCGTTCGAAATCGGCATAAAACATTTTGGGTCCGCTACTTTCAATACACAAAGAAGCTAGGCCTTAATATCCTCAGTATCAAGTTATTGCTATCATTGTATCATGGCACCTAAAAGCATACATTGCAATGTAAACCTTGGGTTCCTAATTCCCCTAATGCTGATTGAACATTTGTAGAATATGATATTGATGGAACTCCATAAAGAAATTTAAATTTTTTTTAAATTATATCAAAGATCACTGTCGAAAATATTCTGTGGTAATCAAATCTCATAACTTTTGAACTTTTTCTACTTTCACGCCAAAAAGTATGCAATACTAATATATTTGTATGTATAATCACAACTCGTTTTAAGACTGTCCGTCGCACACACCTGCTTACAGACTCGCAAGTGCTTACTAACTAAGCCGTACAACAAAAGCCACCTAAAAGTATGCAACCAAAATTTACTAAACACCAAAATACCTCAAGATATGGGTAATTGTTACCGACAATGCACGCTCAGTGGCCATGCAACAGCATAAAATCTAGTTTAGATTGCAAAAAAGTTTTGACTACATCTTAATGTACGCATAGTGTGTGTGTGTGTGTGTTATTCTGAAAAGTGTAACAAAAGCAAACATTCCTGAAAGTATGCTATGCGCTTACAACTTTAGCCATCTTGCCATTGGGAAGCTGAGTAAAATTTAATTTTCCATGGCGGTATTTTTGAGAGTAGTGGCACTTGAAGGGGGAAATGTGGTGGAGGGGGCATGCTGCGCAGTTTAGCCATTATACGTAGGTGAGAAACCAATTTAAGCATTTGTGTGATTGTTTGTTTATATGTTTCTTTGAGAAAAGCCGTCGAAAATATGTTGCGTATTGAAAAGTTTAGCGCAAAACAAGCTCGGAACCTGAGCGGTGTAGAGAGGAAGATAAACGAAAATGAGACGGAAAATAAGAAAAGAACAACGCAAGATAACGGTGCTAGTAGGTGAAGTTATAATAATATAAGTGAAAATGGGCAGGAGGCGATGTCGTGAAAGAGAGGTTGAAGTGCCCTTATGGTCGAATATAAAGTGAAAGTAATGAAAGAAATATCAACAAAATATTGTGAGGGCTTAAATATTTTAGAAACAAAGCGCACACAGTCACGCAACAAGTGTTAGTGTGCATGTTGTGTTTGCGATGATGAAGGTGAAAAGGAGGCAAAAAGTTTTAGAAAATTAAATTTTATTTCTTTTACAAATATTTTCGCGACCGCCACATTAAAATAACTGTAACGTTATAGTCGTCATTGTATGTTATTTAATTTTCTCTACAAATTTGGTATGGCAACATTGCGCCACCGCAATGTAAATGACAAGTATTGCATACTTTCAGGGCAATAAAGTTGTTAACAGAAATTTGAAACTTTTCTTGTTTTCATGTAGAGTGCTGGAGGGAAATCACTTTTGAGAAATTTTGGTATAAAGCGATGCTGTCGAACATGTTTGTGTATGTGTAGTAGAGCGGGTCGATTTTTTAAGTTAAAAAAATCCTAATTGTTAGCGACTTGAAACTTTTTGCACTTGCTATGCTAAATTTCATGACGCACGTACAACTAAAAAAAATATTTTAGCCGGCTTGTAAATTTCCAATAAAAAATCGAGGGTTCTAAGTAAGTTTTAGACCCTTAGTTTTCTTCACCAAAGTTGCGGAAGACCCGCTCTAATGTGTTTCAGTATTTTAGCGAATCACTTTAGCTCGCTGCCGGTGACAGGCACATGTAACACATTCAAACAATCAATTACCGGGTGTAAGCTATCATAAAACAACAAAGTTGTAACAACAACCATAATAATAACAACAACAAATGGTAATCAATTAAGTTCCATTCTACCAAAAACAGTTAGTTTAAAATGTGCGCTAATCAACGCATTTCTCTTAATCAACCGATACTACAAAACCAAATACACTGTGCAACTTATTTCATGAATTGAGTTGCTTCGCAAGCCAAAACGAGTTTCGCCGGTAAGATGAAATGGAAAGGGACTTAAGTGCTGCTTGACATTCGCCAAGAAGATAGTATTCACGTAGTAGGCTCCAATTACTATCTTTCTGAAACCCTATCTGTCATTCCTCGAGAGTTGAAGAATCTTTATCTACTTCTTGTAGCGATAAGTGGACGCCAAGGACGTTTTGGAAAGTTTGATCGATTTTGATGGTCCTTTCCCGAATATTGATTCAGTACGCTCGGGAAAATAGCATCATTAAGGTACTAGCCCGACCAACTCTGGAACGTTCTGATGTGACCACTTTGAACCTTCTAGGTGATCTAACACCATGCTCCCGTATGGAACTTGGGGTCGCCAGAGCATCGCCTTCTAAATAAATAAAGCTCACCACGGGTAAGTGAGCTTAGCAATTGTGTTGGAGAAGCTATAAATTGCGCTGGCAACCCCTTGAAGGGCTTAGGCTATACAAGCCTTGTATCCCAGTTTAGAGATCCGTATGCTCTCCTTTCCTTAATCTTCTTGCGGCATGAGTGGCCAGGCATATCTTTATCAGTTCTGAAATAGTTATAAAGCATATGAAATATTATACTTGGCTTTTCATACCGAAATTATCATGTTTCATTGTGTAATATTCGCTTGCGTGTACAGAAAAAAATAATAAAAACAACAACTTAATTATATACATAGTTATTGAAATTAGCAAGCTGGTGCCCAAAGAGTATCAACCTAAAACGCAAACCGCTAATTTTCCAACCGCAACCACCACTTTCATCATCGATCTGCTCAACAAACATCAATAAATTTTGAATTGAACAGCATAATTACCGTTATAGCAGTTCGTCGCAGGAACAGCTGCATAGATTTCTCACTAACCCGTCTCTTTTGTGTTGGAGGTCAACCTTAATCAGCTTTACGCGCAAATAAATGAATTTACGCAACCTGCTGCTATTATCAACGAAAATCGTTGCATATTTTTGGGCTTACATAATACACATGTAATTTTATACCTATTTATTACATACTATACAATTAAAAATGCTTACATTTGTAAGCTTTTAATGGCGAAAGAACTAACAAATTCATTACCATCATTTTAATAATAAAGTAATGATATTAGATTAATTTGTAGCGATATAATTTTAGGCGCCTCAATGAACACATCGTAACCTTGTGATAAAATGTAATTAACACAAATATGCAAATTTTGGTAAAGGGATAATATTAAAACGGGTTCTACTATGTTAGGCGCTATAATTTGTTTTCATTAGCAAAAAGTGTTGCATATTTTAAGGCGAAATCGCTGGAAAGTTACTAATTAGAATGAAATATGATATACCTTATCAAAAGCGTTAATTAACTCAAAAACTGTGGACTTATAATTATGGTGAGCTATTTCATAGCACTTTTATCTAAAGTATTAATATTTTGGCCTAAAGGTATGCAAATTAAAACTGAACTGTGCTTAGATCGCGCCTAAAATTTTTGTGGAACCTTAAATGAGTAAATCGTAAATATTTTTTTTGTTGTAATTTTATTACTTTTATTCAAATAACAAACTGTTTAACGAACTAAATACATAAGTTTATTCGAAAGGTTCCACAAACTTTTGAGGCACAAAATAACCGCAGTTCAATTTTCTTTGCATACTTTTAGGCACAAAATATTAAACAGTGTTTTAAAAAGCTGATCAGCAGACTGTCACTACACAAATATAGCACAATGAGAACGTCGACGCCTAAAAGAATAGCGCGGGAACTTACTAAAACAAAATAAAAAAATTTCGCATTCGGAAGTTAGTTTAGGTTGAACTGGCCGGTCCATGAGAACCTCACACAAACCGAATCAGTCCATAGTGTTGACAGAAGTTTGCTCAAAGATCAAACTGAAAACCCTATCATATTCGAAGAGTGCTTATAAACAAACGTATCAGCCTCAGAACCTTTCTCCTCTAAAATTTGGAAGTCTCAGCTCATGTACTCTTAATCATATACATAGGTATTGCTTTTCACACTAGGATCTATAAAATGGCAGAAGAATTTGCTTTTAAAGAATTCTCGCTTGTAATTTTTGTTGATTGAGAAGAAGCGTTTAAAAACTATACTGAGGTCATTAGTTGTCAGTATGGAGGCCGAGGTCCAAGTCTAATAAGTACTCTTGACGACGTACTCGAGCTACTCTTAATTAAAATAACTATATAAATAAAAGGGGGAAACGCTTTCCAAAATAATATAAGCAGCGATGACAGGTTCAAGCTCAGACTCAGGCTCATTATAACTGCGGTTAAGATCAATCTTCAACTGAGGGGAAATGCATGCCCCAGTTTTATTTGGGAGCAAGCTAAATTGAAACATAAACGACGAATATTACTACAGCAAGACCGGTACGGTCCCGTAACCTAGTAAAAGAGTCCTCCATGAAGATGAAGAATAACAACACACATAATGAATTGGGTAGCACTCTTTGTTGGATGGGAAAATTACCAACAAAATCTTTATCAGAGGCAGCTTTTCAAGCTTCAATAGACCCGTACAGTTACGATTGCCTAGATATATTTCTCTTTTCATAAGAAACTGTATTTTTTGTAAATTTGTCCTTAAAAGATTTGCTGGAACGAAGTTCCAAGGTCGCATAGATTCTGAATAGTTGTCATTCATAAACCTCCTCCTTTTTAGTTCACTGAATGTAATTGAATGAAAATTGTGTAATCTTTTACCATTACAGGTCATATCGCTGGAAGGCTGGACCGATATTATGTATTACGTACAAGATGCGCACAGCTTTTGGGATTGGATATACTTCGTGCTATTGATTGTGGTAAGTACGAGACTAGAAAATGAAGGATACTAGAATACAAGTAACAATACAGTAAATAAATATTTCAAAAAGATGCGCAAAGCCGGTCGACTAACGCAAAGTTGATTTCGCTTTAAAAAACACTGAGAGTTTAAACTACAGCTTGAGTTTACCTAGTAAATTTCAAACTTTAGCTGACGCTGGAATTCTTGGACATTTTGGGAACTGTGGGTCTGCAAACACAGAGTAGCCAATAAAATTCTAAATTTAAGTCTTAGTCAACATATTTATGGCGCTGCTTTTAGCCGAATAAATTAAAGGGGCAAGGTAGGTTTTTAAAGCTTGACTAAACTAAGTGGAATGTTATTAACTACTATTTAAGTAGACATTGTTTAGCCCAAATACCCATAGATATCTTATTTATTATTCTTTTCCCAATCCGTGACCAAAAATATACTAGTGAACCCCATGTTGGGCGCCGTTATTATTTCGTATGTTAATTTCCAAGTTTTACAAATTCAGGCATATTCAATCAGTTTATTGAACAGTGAGCCCCATGTTGGGCACAATTTTTACATTTCCGTGGTCAAAGCCATATTAGTTAGCCCCATGTTGGGCGCCATTTTTTGCTATATACGTACATTTTCGAATTAACTAAGTGAGGCCCTTAATATAAGTTAATTTGTTAGTGAGCCCCATGTTGGGCGCTTTCTAAACATTTCAGTAAGTTGATGAAATTTATTATTTTTTTTTAACCTAAGATGTTCAATATCGAAACAAAATATCCCAATAAGTTAAAAATTTCAGGTAAAAATTAGCTTTTTGATGTCTACATCTTCAACTTAGGACTTTTCCTTTTAAAGCTAAAAATTTACAGCCATTACACTTTTGGCAATCTGATGATGCCACCCAAAATTTTAATTTATTTGCATCAGTAGAATTTCTATTTATATAAATATGATGTGCCCCATTAAAGGTATAAATTCGTTGCGGGTGAAAGGAAACAGAAAAAGTAGCAAAAAGAGATGTGAAAAAAATCAATTTGAACGAAGCGCAGCTGTGGGATTTCAATTACTCCCAGGACGATATCGAAGCAAAGAACGCAACGCTAAATACCATAGTCGTATGAAGAAGTTAACATGAGTACACATGAGTGTGGCAAGCACGCTTACTAAGAAAGCTAATATAAATATGTTTTCTGATATTATCTTTGCTTATTAAGGAAGCCAATCAAGTTTTCGAAGGTAATAAAAAAAGATAAAACAAAAGGCAAAGAAGAAAAAACAGTCGTAAAAATATAAGCTTTTATTTATATTCAAAAATGAAATTTAATAAAGATTTTTAATTTAAAAACGCTTCAAAACTGAAGCCTTTATTTCTTCAATCTGTCTGCACCCTACTTAAAATATCACTAAATTTACGACACTTTACCCTTGCAGCGCCTGATGGTATGTGTATGTCAATGCCCTCATTTAAGGTCGCTTCAGACATTTACGGCACACTACAACACAACTCTCATACGAATTGAAGCCATCAATCAATCATCTAATCCGCCCACAGGGACGATTTATTAGCAAGCAAACATAACGCCTAAATGTATACTAAGTTAAACGCCGCCTACACACTTTTGCTAGCAGAGAATTAAATTTGAGTGCTGAAAAAGGTCGGCGAACAAATGAGGCATACAAAATTAATATTTCATACATAGCGGAACAAGACTGTGAAGGAAAATTATTTAATTTTGCTTTTGTGGCATTCCGCCTTACCTTCTTTGAGGAATTTGTTTGGCCTTTGAATCGGTTTTCTACCTTTTCTGCTTTATCTGACTTTGTCTGGTCAACAGATTTATCCTTTACATACATGCTATTCTTATCAGCTGCTTACTCGCTATCTCTTTGCTGCTCGTCGAGGTTCTCGACGGAAGTGCCACATTTTCCACTAACTGATTTATTGATACTTCCAACTTCCGTTAAGATTTCAGTTGATGATTGATTGTTTAATATTTCACTTGCCTATTTTAAGGCGTTAGATAAATAAAAAATAAGTTGGGTATATGCGTTGCATACTTTTTGGCTTATGATTTCAATAGCGCTTCCCCCTACGCATGGACATAAAAATATTTACAGGAAATGAAAAGCGAAAGAAAGTTTATTTAAGCCGACTGCAAACAACGAAACTTATCAGACAATTAGGCTCTGCAATCATTTGTGTATAATACTCAAAAGTAAGGCAGATTGATTCTAAAATAACAAGGTACGGAAAGAAATCGCGAGCCAAGTGAGGACTGAGCTTCAATACATAAGAAATGTATGCGCCCTAAAGCATGCCAATTTGTTTAAGACCTCATTCGTTTCAGATATTTTTGCATCAAATCATGCTAATTTATCATCAATGTAACGCGACTCTCGAAATTTTTGAGTGAGCTTACTAGAATTTAAACAATTCGACTGAAATGTATTAACTCACTGGCATATACGCACCAAAAGTATGATACATGTTTGGTATGTAAAAGCAGATATTAAATACATATTTAGACATGTTTCAGCTGCATTGTTCACATATGGTTTTATATATAAGCTTAGCTTCCGAATTTTTGTAAACCTATTTTATGCTTAGGCACACATTTCTACGGCTCTTCAAAATCACAAGCTGCTGTACTCTAATAATTGTACAGAGCTCACACACGCATGTGTGTTAAATAGCAAGCTTAGTGTATTTATATACTGCCTCGTATATGCTATATATTTTTGCCTACAAGTATGCAAATTTATGTGACAACCATTTACGCATTTGCGGTAAATTAAATAAAGATTTATATGAGACTTAATTTTTTTGCTGTTGCTACAAATCTTTATACATTGAAAGATATTTTGTTAACTACCTACATAAAGTGTAAGCTTTGGCAGGTAATTAATTTTCTAACATGTTTACAAAAGTGTATGACACATGTGTACATCTTTTTAGGCGCACACAGCAAATTCAGTCGGAAATTTAAAGTATAAAGCACATGCACTTGTTGTACTTTACTAAAAGTGTAAAGTATATGCAAAGAAATTCATTAAAAAAAATTACGTGAATATCTGCCTCAGCTTCTAAGTGTCTAAGCTTTGGTGATTCGAAGGGCGAATAGATGTTATAATTATAATATTTTGTTATTTAAGTTGGCTGTGTGTTATGCACTGGGGGCTCTAAGGTATTGGCTGCGGGTTGAGCCACCTTATTTTGCATTGAAAAACCCCCGCTTTGGGATACAAAATTTAAACTATGTCCTTAGAATATTTCACTAACCAGTTGAGAATTACAAGCACACTCAGTGGCTAATGAAACAAACGAACGAAAAATGTGCATACTTTAAGTCCCTTAAACACTAAGAGGGTGTGATATTTACAGTGAGTCAAGTATTCAAGATGTGTTCGCCAATTTGATATGAATTCGATTTTATTAAAACTTACAAAGGCCTAAAATTATGCAATGTTTAAAAGCAAACACAAACTTGAGTTATCAGCTTTTACTTCATGAGAATAATTTGGATCTTGATAAAAGTAAGTCTAAAATGAGCTCTGAAAACTAGAAACAGTTCATCAACAACAGAGTTATGCTTTGAAGCATTTCTCACACCTACTACATAAGACCCAAGCATCGAGCCGTTTACCGAACAGTCAGTTTGCATGAAACTTTTAAAACAAATTTAGAGTTCATAAGTGAACGCAAAAACTATATAAACCTGTTCCCAGGGAGATCTGCTTCTTCTTCTTATAGCAGTGCTTCGCCTCATCAAGTGTAATCACTTATAATTTGTCATCGATATCCAGGCGACCAAGGAAACTGACAGTTGCAACGGGGCCTAAGAGACATGGGTATTAGAGTCGTAGTTTCTACATTGCAATTAAACATTAGGTTGGTGTCACATCACATGCAGGACATACATTGGCTATACCAGGGTTGACTCTGAATAAGTAAGAGTTTAACCTATTACAGTATCCAGATCAAAGTAGTGCCAGAGTGCAGCGCATCTTTGTGCTGAAGTTTATCTTCCTCAAATGTGAGTTCCGGGTATTTAACATTGAGAACGGGGTTCGCCGGCCATTTATCGGCATAGGAATTTGCCGACTCTTTTTTGATGACTCTGAGGTCCTTTTTATGCCCTTTCATTTCAAGCGGCTGAATTCTTGTATGCCAAATTTCTTTATAATGCTAGCGGATTCGTGACTGCTTGTCTATGGAGGCGGAGCCTCTTCAATCAGACGTTTGTTAATATGCCATGTTTCTGAGTATTTAAAATAAACTGCTTTTTTCGGCATTTCGTTTCTCTCCTCGATGGGGATTACTCTCGCCTCACTGTGTAGATGATGTTCAGCGATTTCAGGCGATATTAGAAGACATCCCGTAGCAGTTCTGATATCACCTGTACTTCTTTTTCTTCTGGTAGCCATAAGGACACTCCCCTAAGGTTTTGTGTGCTATTATCGATGTGGATGGTCCTTTCAGGGATGCGGTACGTAACAAGCAACATTAAGGCAGGTGCTCGACCATATCGGGAACGATTTCATCTGACAAAGTCGATTCCTCTAAGTCATCCCGCTCAACTTCCCTTCTAGTTTCATGAGGAACTTGAAGTCGCCAGAGCTGCTAAATATGTGTGTAATACGAAAGTGTATGTATAAAGTGGATCGTCTATATTGACAGTTTGTTGAGAAGAGGGTGGTTTATCTATATCTAGGGCGGTAGAAATACAAGTATATGAAAGATGACTGCGAAGCAGAACAAAATTTCAAGCATAGGAAAGAAAAGGCGAAGAAGTCCAGAGCATAGGGAAATGTGCATATATACAACAAGTAAAAAGAAGAGGAAGAAGTAGAAGAAGTAGAAGAAACAAGATGAAGCTGACGATATTTAAAATGCAAAGGAAAGCAGAAAATGTGTAGGGAATAAAGAAGTAGCATTTTAGGCATAATTATAAAAAATAAGGCAAAACGAAAACAGAAATTGAGAGATATGAGTGAAAAGTGAAATAAGAAAAGAAGATGAAGTTCCATATTTAAACGTTCACTTATAAAAGCAAATGTACATTCCGAAAAAAATTAGGAAAATAGACAGAGGTAAAAGAATAAAAAGCAATCACAACAAAATTACGAGGAGACGAGAAAAAACGATTTTATAAAACTTTCAAACTTTCATTCCTCAAAAAGTTGGAAAAAAGGTGCGCCTAAAACTATGCTACACTTAAAATCATAATCGCTTACCATAACTGGGAGAAAACTTCCTTTCCCATATACATGCACACAGAGGTGTTTATTTTTATACGAATTTTGCTTCACTTGAGCTTATGGAGTCTGAATGTTCAGTAAAAATAATAAAAGTCGTACTTCGCTTACTTACACCCACCTTTCTTCCCACTTGCACTTTTAGCTTTTTTCCATCCTTTATAACCTCAAACTGTCAAAAACTGGCATAAATACTCGAATCAAAACAAAGCATTGTCAGAAAAATGAAAGACTTACTGATTTTCTTTTGCTTTCTTACTCAAACTCACAAACAACAAATGCCTTAAAGTTTATACTCTTGACTACCTCAACACACCGGCGGCGGGTAAGAACAATGTGTCAGCAGCAGACAATGTAAAGTTTTTTTCACAAGTTTTTTTGTTTTTTTGCTTATATTTTTCACTACTTCACTTTTTTGCATGTCATTTCCTTGTTTCGCTTTCGGTGTGTATTTGTTGCTTCTTGACGGCAGCGTCCGCTGTTCTGCACTACATTTTCAGCTCAAACGTTCTCACAAAAGCCTCGGAATAGGCCATATGCTTGCGTTGTGAAGTGTATACAGACCTTGTTGTTGTTATTGTTGCTGCTATTACTTTTAAAAATTTATGTGATTCATTTTATGTTTGCTGTACTTGTTGTTGTTATATCTTTGCCAATTTGCATTCAACAAGCTGCTTGTGCTTGGTTTTTAATGTTTTTAAGCTCAGGTAACCAGCTCAGACGTTGTCTCGTTGTGTTCCCTTGGGCTTGAGATATAACTTTAAGGTTTGCAGGTGCAAAAGCTCTAAAAGTGTTTTGAAACAAAGTACCCGTTTTATATTATTTTTTTCATTTTTGTGGCATACCTTGGTCTCTGTTAATCGAAAAGTCAATAGGTTGAAAAGCAAGTAAGTGGAGATTTCAGAGACTTCGGTTTAGAATTGTGTTTTTTCTTGAAACTCGATTTCGCACTATTTTCATTTTTAAATATTAAGTTCAGGGGTTGCCCGGGGATTGCTAGTTTTATGAAGTAAAATTGAAATGAATCTGCACCCGGTGTCAGAATTTTTAAATTGGTTCTGATTATAGAGATATTTGTACCCAACAGTGGCGTAGTGAGGTTTTCTTGCCCCCGGGGCGAAATATTTTTAAGCTATTGCATAGATTTTATCGCGGGCTTGGCGACTAAATCAAAAAAAAACCGTAATGGATATTTGTCAAAAAAGATCCGAAAAGGCTCGAAAAGGTTCGAAAAGATTCGAAAACGTTCGTAAAGGTTCGGTGTTAGCAACAGGCCAAATACATAATATTGGATCTCTATCATAATCGTGCAGGTTACCAAATTGAGAATGTGTTAGTAAACACGAACGCGTAGCGAGCACGAAAGCAAAATCAATTATTTATTTAGTTTGATTTCAATGCTTGAACGGTGAACATGTGTCACACGCACTCTTTGGTACTCTGTTTTAAACGCGCGTGCGGGACTTCCTCACCGTACGACCATCGAAATCAAACTAAAAGAGCTGTCGTTGATTTTCACGAAGTAGCCATTGTGCTATCGCTTATCGTAAACATATGTGGTCACTTACAAGCCAACCGCACTGCGTTTTTTTAGCGCACGCAAACAACCGGTGTTTTTTGCCCTAACTCAAATAAGCATGCGTTGCGACAATGTAAAGCATGTGTGCAAACGTCAAATCTAAATGTCACGCAGAACAAAAATTGGAAATCGAGTTAGGTTTTCACGCAGCAAATTCAATTTGAGTTGCTCTCATACAAGTTGTATGTGCATGAGACATTTTTGACAGAAAATGACTTGCGTGCGTTTATATTAGGTTGACTTGTTAGCAGGTGCTAAGCTCACGCCCACCCCGGATCAAAAGTTAAAGTTAAAGTGAATATTAAAGTTAAAGCGAAAGTTAAAGTTAAAAATAAAGTTAAAGTTAAAGTGAAAGTTAAAGTTAAAGTTAAGGTTAAAGTTTAAGTTTAATTTAAAGTTAAAGTTAAAGTTAAAGTTAAGGTTAAAGTTAAAGTTAAAGTTAAAGTTAAAGTTAAAGTTAAAAGTAAAGTTAAAGTTAAAGTGAAAGTTAAAGTTAAAGTTAAAGTTAAGGTTAAAGTTAAAGTTAAAGTTAAAGTCAAAGTTAAATTTAAAGTTAAACTTAAGGTTAAAGTTAAAGTTAAAGTGAATGTTAAAGTTAAAGCGAAAGTTAAAGTTAAAGTTAAAAATAAAGTTAAAGTTAAAGTAAAGTTAAAGTTAAAGTTTAATTTAAAGTTAAAGTTAAAGTTAAGGTAAAGTTAAAGTTAAAGTTAAAGTGAATGTTAAAGTTTAAAGCGAAAGTTAAAGTTAAAAATAAAGTTAAAGTTAAAGTTAAAGTGAAAGTTAAAATTAAAGTTAAAGTTAAAGTTAAAGTTAAAGTTAAAGTTAAAGTTAAAGTCAAAGTTAAATTTAAAGTTAAACTTAAGGTTAAAGTTAAAGTTAAAGTGAATGTTAAAGTTAAAGCGAAAGTTAAAGTTAAAGTTAAAAATAAAGTTAAAGTTAAAGTGAAAGTTAAAGTTAAAGTTAAAGTGAATGTTAAAGTTAAAGCGAAGTTAAAGTTAAAAATAAAGTTAAAGTTAAAGTTAAAGTTAAAGTTAAAGTTAAAGTTAAAGTAAAGTTAAAGTTAAAGTTAAAGTTAAAGTTAAAGTTAAAGTTAAAGTTAAAGTGAATGTTAAAGTTAAAGTTAAAGTTAAAGTGAATGTTAAAGTTAAAGCGGAAGTTAAAGTTAAAATAAAGTTAAAGTTAAAGTTAAAGTGAATGTTAAAGTTAAAGCGAAGTTAAAGTTAAAAATAAAGTTAAAGTTAAAGTTAAAGTAAAGTTAAAGTTAAAGTTAAAGTGAATGTTAAAGTTAAAGCGAAAGTTAAAGTTAAAGTTAAAAATAAAGTTAAAGTTAAAGTGAAGTTAAAGTTAAAGTAAAGTTAAAGTTAAAGTTAAGTAAAGTTAAAGTTAAAGTTAAATTAAAGTTAAAGTTAAAGTCAAAGTTAAAGTTAAAGTTAAGTTAAAGTTAAAGTTAAAGTTAAAGTTAAGTTAAAGTTAAAGTTAAAGTTAAAGTTAAAGTTAAAGTTAAAGTTAAAGTTAAAGTTAAAGTTAAAGTTAAAGTTAAGTTAAAGTTAAAGTTAAAGTTAAAGTTAAAGTTAAAGTGAATGTTAAAGTTAAAGTTAAAGTTAAAATAAAGTTAAAGTTAAAGTGAATGTTAAAGTTAAAGTGAATGTTAAAGTTAAAGTGAAAGTTAAAGTTAAAAATAAAGTTAAAGTTAAAGTGAAAGTTAAATATTAACTTCTCATTTATTCAATAAAAGTAAAAAATTTGTTTTCTTATCGGTCACCACGCTTAAAAAGGTTAACTTGAATTAATATCAAAGACAAAACTTGAATTAGTATCAAAGAAAACAAAATGTTGCATAAATATTATAATTGGATAAGTTGATAATATGCAATAGCTTTACCGCGGCAGTCCCCGAGTGCCACACGTCCTTTTTTATAATAAACTAATAAAACAAAACATTTGAGTTAAAAATACCTATATCGACTATTCAATCTGCTACACAACTTTAAACTTAATATAAGTCTGCCCGAAAGTATGCTACTCCTACTAGGTCAACTATCTTCGTAGTGATCAAGGCAGAGCGTCTCCTAGACTTTTCAGTTTTTCTTTGCTTGTATTACCTCCATCGCGACTTGTAGTGATTTTTCATATAGTAAGCACCTACATTAGTCACTTTGTCACTCTGGCCGCCTTCTCCATGCCCTTAAAACTTCCCACTAGTACCGAACTAGCGCAGAGCTGTCGCTTTAGGAGTTGGTATCAGTTCTATTTAATTTTATCCCCCTCACAGTACTTTCAATTGAAAACTTTACCATTGTGACAATCTACGAAACATTAATTTGCGTGAAATTTTGTGAATAAATAGTTCACTGCTCCCAACTATGGTTTTGTGGCAGTAGAGAATAGAACATACTAAGCAGTTTGGAAACAGATAAAACTAATTAAGTGACCCATTGTCTTTTTGTATTTACTCATTAAAAAAAAGTTGTAGGTACACGTTTCCAAATTAATAACACAATTCAACTCTGCGAGTACATATATAAACAAACAATTGATTAGGAAATTTCCTTTGGCAAAAGTAAAGCAAAATATTTGGCTAAGGTTGAGCTCATTTCATTTTGCTGGAATATGCATAAATACCTTGAATTTTGTGAATAAATAGTTCACTGCTCCCAACTATGGTTTTGTGGCAGTAGAGAATAGAACATACTAAGCAGTTTGGAAACAGATAAAACTAATTAAGTGAACCTATTGTCTTTTTGTATTTACTCATTAAAAAAAAGTTGTAGGTACACGTTCCAAATTAATAACACAATTCAACTCTGCGAGTACATATATAAACAAACAATTGATAGGAAATTTCCTTTGGCAAAAGTAAAGCAAAATATTTGGCTAAGGCTGAGCTCATTTCATTTTGCTGGAATATGCATAAATACCTTGAATTTTGTGAATAAATAGTTCACTGCTCCCAACTATGGTTTTGTGGCAGTAGAGAATAGAACATACTAAGCAGTTTGGAAACAGATAAAACTAATTAAGTGAACCTATTGTCTTTTTGTATTTACTCATTAAAAAACAAGTTGTAGGTACACGTTCCAAATTAATAACACAATTCAACTCTGCGAGTACATATATAAACAAACAATTGATAGGAAATTTCCTTTGGCAAAAGTAAAGCAAAATATTTGGCTAAGGCTGAGCTCATTTCATTTTGCTAGAATATGCATAAATACCTTGAATTTTGTGAATAAATAGTTCACTGCTCCCAACTATGGTTTTGTGGCAGTAGAGAATAGAACATACTAAGCAGTTTGGAAACAGATAAAACTAATTAAGTGAACCTATTGTCTTTTTGTATTTACTCATTAAAAAAAAGTTGTAGGTACACGTTCCAAATTAATAACACAATTCAACTCTGCGAGTACATATATAAACAAACAATTGATAGGAAATTTCCTTTGGCAAAAGTAAAGCAAAATATTTGGCTAAGGTTGAGCTCATTTCATTTTGCTAGAATATGCATAAATACCTTGAATTTTGTGAATAAATAGTTCACTGCTCCCAACTATGGTTTTGTGGCAGTAGAGAATAGAACATACTAAGCAGCTTGGAAACAGATAAAACTAATTAAGTGAACCTATTGTCTTTTTGTATTTACTCATTAGAAAACAAGTTGTAGGTACACGTTCCAAATTAATAACACAATTCAACTCTGCGAGTACATATATAAACAAACAATTGATAGGAAATTTCCTTTGGCAAAAGTAAAGCAAAATATTTGGCTAAGGTTGAGCTCATTTCATTTTGCTAGAATATGCATAAATACCTTGAATTTTGTGAATAAATAGTTCACTGCTCCCAACTATGGTTTTGTGGCAGTAGAGAATAGAACATTCTAAGCAGCTTGGAAACAGATAAAACTAATTAAGTGAACCTATTGTCTTTTCGTATTTACTCATTAAAAAACAAGTTGTAGGTACACGTTCCAAATTAATAACACAATTCAACTCTGCGAGTACATATATAAACAAACAATTGATAGCAAATTTCCTTTGGCAAAAGTAAAGCAAAATATTTGGCTAAGGTTGAGCTCATTTCATTTTGCTAGAATATGCATAAATACCTTGAATTTTGTGAATAAATAGTTCACTGCTCCCAACTATGGTTTTGTGGCAGTAGAGAATAGAACATACTAAGCAGCTTGGAAACAGATAAAACTAATTAAGTGAACCTATTGTCTTTTTGTATTTACTCATTAAAAACAAGTTGTAGGTACACGTTTCAAATTAATAACACAATTCAACTCTGCGAGTACATATATAAACAAACAATTGATAGGAAATTTCTTTGGCAAAAGTAAAGCAAAATATTTGGCTAAGGTTGAGCTCATTTCATTTTGCTAGAATATGCATAAATACCTTGAATTTTGTGAATAAATAGTTCACTGCTCCCAACTATGGTTTTGTGGCAGTAGAGAATAGAACATACTAAGCAGCTTTGGAAACAGATAAAACTAATTAAGTGAACCCATTGTCTTTTTGTATTTACTCATTAAAAATAAAGTTGTAGGTACACGT
>JARSSU010005562.1:0-43433 GCA_029619165.1 Eurosta solidaginis
ACAACTTTTTTTGTTCATTTGACTACTAAAACGGTCAATTACTAATCAACGATTTGTGCACAGTTGATTCAACATCTTGTTGCGATGGATACAAATTGACAGAAATTTTCGGTTGAATTGACCAGTTTCGGTTGATTTTACCAATCTTTTTCTTTCAGTGTATTAAAGCTCTATGGATGCACACTTCCTTTTGCAAGGCTTAACACTTTCCTTTAAAGGTTTGATATGTATATAATAAATAAATACAGTGATGTAGCTGCAGTAGTTTCGAATATGTGTGATACGGAAATTTGAGTTTGTAGGGGAGATGCTACTTATCTTTTTCCAATATTCTCCAATTTTCGTAAAAATTTTGGATTTAGGAATATTGAAAGCTATACCAAGCTGCGGTAATGTGACTTAGTCGGTTCAGGAGATATGGATATTTAAAGAAAAATGTATATGGGAAATACCACACCCTCATTTGCCTGATATTAACACATTTATTTATAGTATTTGAGTTTCCATATGTTGGTGTATATATCAGATGCCACGCCCCCTAAATATACCCCCTATGAACTGAAGAATTCTATTACCTAAAAAATGGTGCATAATACATCCAAATCGGCAAAAATTTGCGTTCAAAAAGGGAGCTGAAAATTGCTTGTGGTGTATTTATATATATATGTAGATAGATAAATGTTATCTATAATTAAATTGAAAATTATAATCAAATTATAATGTGACGCACTGAATCGAAAGCTTTGCATCTAACTAACAAAAACTAATTGTTCGTGCAATATGTTCAACCAAAGTGCATAAGTCCATGGCAAAGCGTAGTTATAAAATAATAAAATAGCGCATATCCGCTGGCAGTAGTTGCATTTAAAAAACCTCCATTTTTATACTCAGTTGAGCAGAGCTCACAGAGTATATTAAGTTTGATTGGATAACGGTTGGTTGTACATATATAAAGGAATCGAGATAGATATAGACTTCCATATATCAAAATAATCAGGATCGAAAAAAAATTTGATTGAGCCATGTCCGTCCGTCCGTCCGTCCGTCCGTCCGTTAACACGATAACTTGAGTAAATTTTGAGGTATCTTGATGAAATTTGGTATGTAGGTTCCTGAGCACTCATCTCAGATCGCTATTTAAAATGAACGATATCGGACTATAACCACGCCCACTTTTTCGATATCGAAAATTTCGAAAAAACCGAAAAAAGTGCGATAATTCATTACAAAAGACCGATAAAGCGACGAAACTTGGTAGATGAGTTGAACTTATGACGCAAAATAGAAAATTAGTAAAATTTTGGACAATGGGCGTGGCACCGCCCACTTTTAAAAGAAGGTAATTTAAAATTTTGCAAGCTGTAATTTGGCAGTCGTTGAAGATATCATGATGAAATTTGGCAGGAACGTTACTCTTATTACTATATTTACGCTTAATAAAAATTAGCAAAATCGGAGAAGGACCACGCACACTTTAAAAAAAAATTTTTTTTAAAGTAAAATTTTAACAAAAAATTTAATATCTTTACAGTATATAAGTAAATTATGTCAAGATTCAACTCCAGTAATGATATGGTGCAACAAAATACAAAAATAAAAGAAAATTTAAAATGGGCGTGGCTCCGCCCTTTTTCATTTAATTTGTCTAGGATACTTTTAACGCCATAAGTCGAACAAAAATTAACCAATCCTTTTTGAAATTTGGTAGGGGCATAGATTTTATGGCGTTTAACTGTTTTCTGTGAAAATGGGCGAAATCGGTTGATGTCACGCCCAGTTTTTATACACAGTCGTCCTCTGTCCTTCCGCATGGCCGTTAACACGATAACTTGAGCAAAAATCGATATATCTTTACTAAGCTCAGTTCACGTACTTATCTGAACTCACTTTATCTTGGTATGAAAAATGAACGAAATCCGACTATGACCACGCCCACTTTTTCGATATCGAAAATTACGAAAAATGAAAAAAATGCCATAATTCTATACCAAATACGAAAAAAGGGATGAAATATGGTAAGGTAATTGGATTGTTTTATTGACGCGAAATATAACTTTAGAAAAAACTTTATAAAATGGTTGTGACACCTACCATATTAAGTAGAAGAAAATGAAAAGTTCTGCAGGGCGAAATAAAAAACCCTTAAAATCTTGGCAGGTATTACATATATAAATAAATTAGCGGTATCCAACAGATGATGTTCTGGGTCACCCTGGTCCACAAATTGGTCGATATCTGGAAAATGCCTTCACATATACAACTACCACCACTCCCTTTTAAAACTCTCATTATACCTTTAATTTGATACCCATATCGTACAACAAAGTCTAGAGTCACCCTGGTCCAGAAAGGCCACTCCCTCTTAAAAATACTCATTAACTCCTTTCGTTTGATACCCATATTGCACAAACGAATTCTAGAGTCACCCCTGGTCCACCTTTATGGCGATATCTCGAAAAGGGGTCCACCTATAGAACTAAGCCCACGCCCTTTAAAATAATCATTAACACCTTTCATTTGATACCCATATCATACAAACAAATTCTAAAGTCACCCCTGGTCCACCTTTATGGCGATATCTCGAAAAGGCGAACACCTATAAAACGTAAGCCCACTCCCTTTTAAAAATACTCATTAACACCTTTCATTTGATACCCATATCGTACAAACAAAGTCTAGAGTCACCCCTGGTCCACCTTTATTGCGATACCTCGAAATGCATCCACCTATAGAACTAAGGCCCACTCCCTCTTAAAATACTCATTAACTCCTTTCGTTTGATACCCATATTGCACAAACGAATTCTAGAGTCACCCCTGGCCCACCTTTATGGCGATATCTCGAAACGGCGTCCACCTATAGAACTAAGGCCCACTCCCTTTTAAAATACTCATTAACACCTTTCGTTTGATGCCCATATGTGCAAACAAATTCTAGGGTCACCCCTGGTCCACCTTTATGGCGATATCTCGAAACGGCGTCCACCTATGGAACTAAGGATTACTCCTTTTAAAAATGCTCATTAACATCTTTCATTTGATACCCATATCGTACAAACGCATTCTAGAGTCACCCCTGGTCCATCTTTACGGCGATATCTCGAAAAGGCGTCCATCTATAGAACTTAGGTCCACGCCCTTTTAAAATACTCATTAATACCTTTCATTTGATACCCATATCGTACAAACGCATTCTAGAGTCAACCCTGATCCACCTTTATGGCTATATCCCTAAATGGCGTCCACCTATAGAACTATGGCCCACTCCCTCATAAAATACTCTTTAATGCCTTTCATTTGATACGCATGTCATACAAACACATTCCAGGGTTTCCTCGGTTCATTTCCTACATGGTTATTTTCCCTTATGTTGTCACCATAGCTCTCAACTGAGTATGTAACGTTCGGTTACACCCGAACTAACCTTCCTTACTTGTGTAGTGTCAATAGATGTATGTATGTACTAATTCCTTTAGATATTGGGGCAATTTATGTGGTACAAAATATGCATATGTGCTCATGTGTGTTTATATGTACATATGTATATAAGGGCTGTTCGATATGTCGCTTAAAAGAAAATCTTAGGTGAAACGTTCGATAGTACTCTGAACTTCAAGGAACATGGTTCAAGCTGCAACAAAATCCGCAAGCTGCTTGCTGGCAGCACCTGGACAAAGGATATAGAAACGCAGCTAACAACTTACAAAGTAATGGGCCGGCTCCTCGCAGCTACGCATCGCCAGTTATCTGGCTTAAAAGACATACAACGGAAAAGTTTGCAGGCCTGCCAATTCACTGCGAATAACCACGGGATGTCTTCTTATGACCCCTGAACACCACCAACATAGTGAGGCAAAAAGCTCAACCTAAAGAGCATAATGAAATTATGAACACACTGAAAGAAATGGTGCTAGTAAAATCAACAAATCGGTTCTGCTTTTCTTGACTTAACAGAGATTCGGTGAAATTGATCGAATTATGGTTAGTGCGACCGAGTTCTTTGTCAGCGAACAAATAAGTTTAGTCATTTAACAGAAGAGAAATTGTCGCTATTAAGTTAACAAAATTTTGTAAAATTGACAGATTCTAGATCTAATAATTCTAACTGATTTTTCTGTTAACACAACTGATCTTACGGGTAATTTCAACGGATATCAACTGTCAATAAATGAGCAAATTTCAAAGAGAATTTTACGCTCACTGCGCTCTCTACTTTGTACTTATGTATGCTGTGTACTATATGTATGCATATATTTACGTATGTATATGGCCGCCGTGGTGTGATGGTAGCGTGCTCCGCCTACCACACCGGAGACCATGGGTCTCCCCGAACAAAGCAACATACAAATTTTAGAGATAAGGTTTTCAATTAGAAGAAAATTTTCTTAAGCGGGGTCGCCCCTCGGCAATGTTCGGCAAGCACTCCGAGGGTATTTCTGCCATGAAAAGATCTCAGTGAAAACTCATTTGCCTTGCAATGCCGCACATAGGTATTTTCGTACAAAGCTGTCGCAACACCTTTTTTGTTCATTTGATGAAACGGTCAATTACGAATCAATGATTTGTGCGCAGTTGATTCAACATCTTGTTGCGACGGATAAAATTGACAGATATTTCGGTTGAATTGACTCGTATTTCGGTGATTTTACCAGTATTTTTCTTTCAGTGCAGGCATCCCAGCAAACAACTGTTTAATCTAACCCGGCCTCCCAGAGAGATAAACAAACATATCCGAAAGCACTTCGATGAGATACGGCGCCGATCAACTCAGCTGTTTGATGCAGATAACCAAAAGAAGGTTAAACACACTGAGTCGGTAAATACCTTCGCTAGGTCGCGCCAGCGTCTTACTGGTCCAGAATCAACCCCGGCATATGTATAGTATGCCCTCATGCGATGTGTCCCCACATGACACCTACAAATTTTAATGTGGAACTAACGCCTCTAACAGTAGCATGGCTATGGTATAACCCGGTTGAAGGCGCACCTCATCACTCATATCGGAAATGTGATTCGGTTGAAAGCGCCATGCTGGTAGACAGCGTAGGCAGAGTTGACTGAATTACAAAGAATACACCCTGACAGTCTCTTTTATCATGGGGGGTGCCATCAACGACGTTCAAAAAGATACCATCGCAGGACACTTATAAGATATGAAACCCAACGCTCTATAGGAGCTGTCGCAGTATGTCAAACGGCTACCAGAGGCACTTCCCAGGGCGACGTGCAACTTAGTGATTATGATCAAAAGTAAATTTCTGCCTTTTTTGCAGCAATATGCTGCAGGCAGAGCACAATGAGATTAGAGTAAATCCAGCAAAACCGGAACTTGTTTTGTTCACAAGAAACATAAAAATTTCCTCCTTCAACTTACAGTGGGTATGATTCTCGAAAACTAAGCTTAAAGATAAACGTTGAGGTGAGATCCAAGACTCTGTCAGCGTAGTACATCTGCAAAATGGCTTTCGAAAGGAACTGGGGACTGTTACCGCATATCATGCATGGTATGTACAGTCATTCGACTCTTTTTCACTTGAAGGAATGCATTACAATCAACACATCGAAAATGAACAAGGGAACTGGAGGTGAACTGTACTCGAAGCATCTGCAGGTAAATCTAACGACTTCACGACTCATGTAATGGCTTCCAGGAGGATGTCTATGTAATAGATAAAGCAGCCAGACATGGTCTCAGTCACGAATAATGATCTCTGTGATAGCCATGTCATCTTAAAGGCATTAGAATGCAACTGCTGCCATCAATAAGGCATCTCAACAGTCCATGGGTCCCCTGGGCAGGCGTAGCAATGTTAAAGAAAATGAATTTGCAGATGAGATTGCCAGGAAATTTTCAGATATGGATATAACTGAGTCGGCAGCTGCATACGACCACCGCTAAGTTATCTTCTAAGGAAAATCGAGGAATAAGTCATAAGGGCCACGGATCTGCTGTGGCCCGACCAGAATGATTGTGAGGTCTCAAGGTCCTTACGACCTTGTTATAGGACAGGAACGCAACTTGTTTCCTTCTCAAGCTAACCAAATTTGCAGTCAGAGCACTTACGGTTGTCATCACAGAAATTTACGCTATGCACCCATGCTCCAACAAGTTTCCGCTGCAGAAGCTGTCAGGATGTGGAGGAAAAGGAGTCAATTCATCACTTTCTCAAGGACTGCAAGCAAGATGACTCACATTTATGGACGCATGGCTTTTCGACAGTCTGACAAAGGTTGGGAAAGTGTATCTTCCGCTCCTACTTAAGTTTATTAGAAAATGCCAGTGGATCGTTGAGGACTTGTAAAAAGTATCTGGTTGGGCGAATGTGCTGCCACGCGGCACTCACTTAAGACATCCACAATGAACAAAAGCGTAGTGCTGGGAGTTCCCATAGACAAAATTAAATGTGGCCGAGCAAGGTTTGATCCCAAAATTGTTGTCACGGAATTTATGGATCATTACAAACCGTTATGATGAAATACTCAATTTTGTGACATGTAGATACTAGATCCTGCTTCAGTTAGCCACATCAATTTCCGATACATACATCTTAGTCGGGCATGTTTCAAAGCGTTCGCTTCGATTAGCTGAATGAGTTTGTCCTTTTCCTGGCCTCTGTTTCTTCAATAATTTAATTACCACTCCATAACTCGTTCCCGCAAAATCTAGCGCACACAACAGAGTTATATCGTGCTTGACTTCAAAACTTGTTCGCACTTATCAACCGCCCCTTGTTCATATTATCAAGCCACGAGTTTATTCATGCATTGTGTGTGTCCCAGGAAATTGTGGTTACCTGCAGCATTTCAAAGCATTTCTATTGCAAACTGCTTCTGCACATGCATCATATGATTACAACACTTGGACGGTGGGCGGATGTACGGGTGCAACGGTGAGCAAACGTCGAACAAAACGCGTTAATGTCAACTAGAATATCATTCGAGCGTAAATTTCGATATGTGCACTGGGCACAAACAAACACTCTAACACGCGTGTGTACTTATGTTTGCATCTAACAGCGTAATATCTATGCATGAGCCTTTAGTAATGAACAAAATATGTGCAGACAGGCGCCCGTAAACTGCAATGTTCTAATGCACAGGTGAGCTGAGCTGTCGTTACCCAGTGAGGTAAATATTTGAATGCCTAATGGAACTTTGTTGTCAATCTGAAATTCAAGGTAATTAGCTTCGGTTGTAGTTAAGAAAGGAAGATAATAAGATTGGAAATGGAAAATGGAAAAATGCAGATAACTCTAGACAGGGACGGAAAATATTAATTTTTTTCGGAGTCGAAAAAGTCTTGGTCAAAAAATTGTACTAGGTGAAAATGTTTGAGTTCCCAGGTATCCCTATAGCAATATCATGTCGAATCATGCATCCTTTTTTTCGAACTTTTTCCATAAAAGTCCACATATAAAAGTAAAATTTGTATTTTTATTTTTGAGTCCGATAGAACTAGTTAAACTCGGACTTTTAAAAAGAAAATTTAAATCCGGACTTTTATTTTTTAGGGCCAAAATAAAAGTCCGCCTTGGTAACAAAGAAACGGCTTATCCGAATTAAAAAAAAATTTTATTTCGTATAAGCCGTTTCTTTCTTATCAAGTCGGACTTTTTTTTGGCCTAAGAAAATAAAAGTCCGGATTTAACTTTTATTTCCGGACTTTTATTTTTAAAAGTCCGAGTTTAACTAGTTCTATCGGACTCAGGTAATAGAAATCCGAAAATAATTTTTATCTGGATCCAAATATATTAAAAGTCTAAAATTAATAGTTTTGCAAGGAATTATATTATAAAAGAATCACAGTTTCCGCCCCTGACTCTAGGCAATTTATTTTTGTGTCAGAAATGCAAAGTTTCTGACTGTCCCTTTCTAGCCATTGCATATTATTAGGCCAACTAGCAGCCTGGGAGTAAAGCCCCCTTGATTGGTTAGAGTTTGGCTACGAAAGCAATGTCAATGATGTTCTACCTTAATCTCTGCTCGAGGACTCATGCTAACTCTGTCTTGAAAATGTGTCAGCAGCCAGCGTCTTTTATGGCGTTTATTTCGGCCGGCCACTACCTGCCTTTCCCTTTGGTTTGGTGCTGTTGAATACCCTACCGTCAATTTCTTCATGTTTTCTCAACAAGTCGCCCGGGGAAAAGGTGTAATATGACTTTGTGTCGTTATTGTAGCGATAAGGTCACCCGAAGGTTATGGGAAGTATTTTGATGTTGATGGTCCTTTGCCAGATATAGATCCGGTAAGTTCCGGTAACAAGCACCATTAGGTTCAAGCCCTACCACCTCGGGAACGATTTAATATGACCACATTGAATCTTTTAGGCCATGCCGCAATCACGAAAGTAGTTTGGTCAATCCGAGGTGCGCTGCCGAGGAGCGACGTTTAGGAAGTATCCAAGAAGTAAGTCCTGTGCAACTCCTTTTTATATATATTCTGTACACAGAATACTACCTTACCACCCTCAAAGGCATACCCTCAAAGGATAATTGAATATGTATGCCATGCACGCATGATGTCTGAACCTCAAGAATCATCGTGAGAGTATTTTATCTGATCTCATAACACGTATATCGTTTTTATAATAAAAAAAAAGTTTTTTTTTGTGTTGCAACTTTATGAGCAGAAATATTCTACAAGACTCTTCCCGAAAATTTTGTTTGGACACATTGATCCTTTTTGCAACACTAACGTCCACAATTTGCGTAAGGTGCGTAAGTGACAAACTTTCAGATGAATTTAGAGTTGGCTATTTGTGACGGACAGTGTGATTTGTGACTGTGTCATCTTAAACGTCCCGGTATTTATCCGTTGTTGTTGTTGTTGTAGTGACAGGATACTCCCCGAAGATTTTGGGGAGTGTTATCGATGTTGGTGGGCCATTGCCGGACATAGATGCGGTACTGTACCGGTAACAAGCACCATTACGGCACTAGCCCGACCATCTCGGGAACGACTTAGTATGACACATGGAAGCTTCTAGGCCATACCATCCACCCACTCCCTAGATCCACGAGTAATTGGATGCGCCACTGGTAGTCGGGGTTGACTATAGGGTTGGAAAAGCTGTAAATTGTGCTGGCATCCACTTGAAAGTGTCCCGCTACACAACCCCTTGAATCAGCTTGGTATTTTAGTCGCTTCTTATGACAGGCATATATATTACTAAAGCTCCAAACCCGCTAGGGGGAGCATTTATCCGTACCTGTGACTGATCATTTATTGTAGAGCAATGTGATATAAGCCGTTGTTCACAATCACGCTTACCAATAATCGGAATCACAGCTCTCATACAGCAAAACAATTTCCAGCGACTATACAATAAATCCATGATTTGTGTTGCTATTTACTTCTATATGTTGCTGTAAACTGCAACTTACTTCTCGATAAAAAATAATTTTGCCTAGAAGCTTACAGCGTCTTCAAATGCTATTTAGTCGCAGTACAAATAACAGGCTCATGGGGTCATAGTATCGCAGCTAATTGTTCATGCCATGAGAGTTAAGATTGGTAATGTAGTGATTGCCAACTAGAATCAACTGGTGCTGCAGCGCGTAAATCACGGTGATTTATTTTAGGTTGTCGCTGTGACTTACTTCGTGCAAAGCAACAGGTACTTGGATATATGCCAACGATAGATTTGTTAATTAATTATTTTATGTCTTGAACTTCCTCTATAGCAAAATTTTGACTCAGCCTTCAGTACAAAATTCGCAACAACCAATATACATAGTTCGCTGGGTTTCATTGCGCTGGAGTTGCACCAGGAAATTGTTGATAATTAAATGTCGCAATTTATCAGTAAAGATTCATTATTTTTGAAACCACAGAATTAATGACACTTGATGCCATGTGTGTCATGGCGAGCACGCACATATGGTGCATCATTGCATGTGTGCAGCTGACTGTGAACAAAAAGTAGCCACTAATTACGCATCATCTAACTAAAAATGACAGGATTTCATGCAAAACTTGCAATGTAATGAAATTCTTGTGATGGCACAAATAAAAATTTAGGTGCTATAAAGAAAATAGCAAAAAGTTTGAAATTTTTATTTGATAATAAGCGATTATGCAATTAAAGCTAGTTCTACTTTTTAGAAGAAATATGGTGGAAATGGGGCTCAGCTTTCAGAGTTACCTGGCAAGGAAAAAAGAACATTTGCTGCTGACTATGACTTCCATTTAAAGCTTCTACATTTTCTTCTTAGCTCTCTATATCACCTCTAAAGATTTAATACAAAATTCTTTTTAGCTAGTTTGTAGTCTTACACATTATGTAAGGGGAAGAGGGCGTACACGGAATTTCCCACGCTTTCATTCGAAGACATTTTTATCTATTATGAGTGCCCTCAGTGCATGTCAGGTGGCGGTACTTTCGTTCAACCAAATTTCTTCCTAGTGGTCCTTAATGAACCATTTGCTTTCTCGGTTGAACAAACTAGGAGAGAAATATCCACTTTCCCAATATCCGCCAGCCTATCAAAAAAACCATGCGCCGAGAGGAATGAGTCGTATTGTTTGCAGTCATGGATTTTGGCAGAGAAAGTGATAAATCGACTACACTTCCTCCTCATTCTGACAACTTTTGCAGAGGGAGCTTGTTGGTATGCGCCAGAAGCATTGCTGCTATAGCGCAATGACCTGTGATGACACCCGTAAGTATTCTCACAGCAAATTTGTTAACCTTGAGAACGTAACTAGTTGCTTTTCTATCTAAACAAGGTCATCAACCTTCAGACCTCGCAATCATCCCGGTAGGTCCAGAGCAAGTCTGTTACCCAAATCTCATAATATCAGGAGACAACACAGCGGTGAACGTACGGAGGTGTTCGCCTCGCTCATGTCCATTTCGTAATCTTTCCTGGTCATCTCATCTTCAAATCTATTCCTTCAATAACTCTGTACCCTGGGACCAAGCAAAGGAAGACATTTAGGTGCCTTATGGGCGCCAGCGAGAATCAATACCTCCACAAGATATGCCACCTTAAAACATTGGATTCTAATGCCTTTATGGCGACTGTAGCCTAATAATTTATATAAAAAACGTTTCATAAACGGCAGCTGTCATTATTTTTAAAACACATTCATTTATCTGTCACATGAAAAATCGTATTTCTAAACCACAGACCGCGCAAACCAGGCTACTAAGTTAACGCAAGCAACGCCACCAGAGTCAACAACAAAAAAAATAAAAACAAGTAAGGAAGGCTAAGTTCGGGTGTAACCGAACATTACATACTCAGCTGAGAGCTTTGGAGACAAAATAAGGGAAAATCACCATTTAGCAAAATGAACCTAGGGTAACCCTGGAATGTGTTTGTATGACATGTGTATCAAATGAAAGGTGTTAATGATTATTTAAAACGTAGTGGGCCTTAGTTCTATAGGTGGACGCCTTTTCGAGATATCGCAATAAGGGTGGACCAGGGGTGACTCTAGAATGTGTTTGTACGATATGGGTATCAAATTAAAAGTATTAATGAGGGTTTTAAAAGGGAGTAGCCCTTAGTTGTATATGTGAAGGCGTTTTCGAGATATCGACCAAAATGTGGAAACAGGGTGACCCAGAACATCTTCTGTCGGGTACCGCTAATTTATTTATATATGTCATACCACGAACAGTATTCCTGCCAAGATTCCAAGGGCTTTTGATTTCGCCCTGCAGAACTTTTTCATTTTCTTCTACTTAATATGGTAGGTGTCACACCCATTTTACAAAGTTTTTTCTAAAGTTATATTTTGCGTCAATAAAACCAATCCAATTACCATGTTTCATCTCTTTTTTCATATTTGGTACAGAATTATGGCATTTTTTCATTTTTCGTAATTTTCGATATCGGAAAAGTGGGCGTGGTCATAGTCGGATTTCGGCCATATTTTATACCAAGATAAAGTGACTTCAGATAAGTACGTGAACTAAGTTTAGTTAAGATATATCGTTTTTTGCGCAAGTTATCGTGTTAACGGCCGAGCGGAAGGACAGACGGTCGACTGTGTATAAAAAACTGGGCGTGGCTTCAACCGATTTCGCCCATTTTCACAGAAAACAGTTACCGTTATAGAATCTATGTCCCTACCAAATTTCACAAGGATTGGTAAATTTTTTCGACTATGGCATTAAAAGTATTCTAGACGAATTAAATGAAAAAGGGCGGAGTTACGCCCATTTTGAAATTTTCTTTTATCTTTGTATTTTGTTGCACCATATCATTACTGGAGTCGAATGTTGACATAATTTACTTTTATACTGTAAAGATATTAAATTTTTTGTTAAAATTTGACTTTAAAAAAAATTTTTTTTAAAAGTGGGCGTGTTCGTCATCCGATTTCGCTAATTTTTATTTAGCACACATATAGTAATAGGAGTAACGTGCCTACCAAATTTCATCATGATATCTTCAACGACTGCCAAATTACAGCTTGCAAAACTTTTAAATTACCTTCTTTTAAAAGTGGGCGGTGCCACGCCCATTGTCCAAAATTTTTCTAATTTTCTATTTTGCGTCATAAGGTCAACGCACCTACCAAGTTTCATCGCTTTATCCGTCTTTGGTAATGAATTATCGCACTTTTTCGGTTTTTCGAAATTTTCGATATCGAAAAAGTGGGCGTGGTTGTAGTCCGATTTCGTTCATTTTAAATAGCGATCTGAGATGAGCGCCCAGGAACCTACATACCAAATTTCATCAAGATACCTCAAAATTTACTCAAGTTATCGTGTTTACAGACGGACGGACGACGGACGGACGGACATGGCTAAATGAATTTCTTTTTTCACCCAGATCATTTTGATATATAGAAGTCTATATCTATCTCGATTAGTTTATGCCGTTACGGATTACCGTATGCGAACAAAGTTAGTATACTCTGTGAGCTCTGCTCAGCTGAGTATAATAAATCTTGAATAAGAAAATAGCAACGTGCGATTGGCACGTGTTTTTGACATTCGCGCGATTTGTCTGCTAATGAATGGAAGCCAGCATTGACAAGGTAAAATTCGAAAAACAAAAAAACAAAAACAAAATAAAATCACATTATTTGAATACTGGTAATATTCATACAACAACTACAGTAGTTAAAATGCGCTGTTTGTTTGTGAAGGAAAATACTATGACGACGTAAGTGTTTTCATGCATGACTATGGTGGAGGTGTACATGACGTATACGTAACATTTGGAATTAGAGAAAAATTCAAGCAATTGAATCGTGTGCTATTTTTTATGAAAGTGTTTTACATGTAAATGACGTACATATTATACAAATTTGTGGCAAATGAGGGTAAAATAAAAGTCATGATAATGATAGTAGCAAGAAAATAGGCTAATTTGGATACTCATATTAATAGGTGTAGTTTGATATGCAGGAGACTAACGAAAGTTCGCCTCGTTTGGTTTCGAATTGCTCGGAGATGTTCTTCCCATCCTCATGGAGATGGCAGACTTTTTACTTTTCCTCGTGAGCAGCACATGTATCTTGGTTTACTTATATAAATTTTAGAGAGGAAGTATAGGGACACACAACGGCCATATTACCTAAGGAAATAGCAGTGCCAGTTTGCAAAGGAAACACCCTCACCTATGATCAAACTATTTTGACCGCAAACAATAGATACAACAAACAATTCGTTAGCCGAATAAACGAAGAGCAGCTGATTTACTACTCACACTATTACACATCTTTCCGCTACAGTACAGTACAATTGTACGTTTTAATTCTTAAATATTTATTTCAGAAATGAATGGGCTAGTTTTTGAAGTAGCTATACTTGCAGAGCTAAATGTAGACTTTTTTTAGAGACAGTTGCATGCCAATCGTTCAGAAGTGTCTGAGATTACCTTTTTCCAAAATTTAAGACAAATTACTATGCGTGACATCTTTTGGTGGGAATTGCGTTCAGGCCAACTAACCCATTAACGTAGTTTTAAGCCTATTTTTTTCGGTCAACTAAGCAATCCTTTGCCGATCCCCTAGCTAAAAGTTAGATACACACTCCCACAAATCAAAAACCTACAGTTTAGTTATTTTCTGTTTTCAAAGGCAATTCCGCTGTAATTGTACATATTTTGACTTAAGTGTCCTCATTTTTTCAAATTTGTTTGCTTGTTTCATTGCTCGTGTCGTACTATTTATTTACAACTATTTTTTTATCGCAGTTTGGCGACACGTTTCTCGTTTGCTCAAGAAAAAATAACATGACCTATTATACATCATTAAATACATATAGATGTATAACATACATACATTCTACATATCTTAATATATAAAAAACATTTGTCGACACAATGAGGCCAATGGACTCCTAAACTACTTAACCGATTTGAATTTATTTGCACCCCGCGTGTAGTTTGATCTAACTTGAAATATAGGATAGGTGACTGGGTGACTAGGGTCTCGAGATATAGGCCAAACGTGGACCCTTGTACCCTAGAGTGTGTTTATAGAATATGGATATCAAATGAAAGCTGTTGGTGAGTGCTTTAAATAGGGTATTTTCATACCCTGGGTGACTAGGGTCTCGAGATATAGGCCAAAACGTGGACCCGGTACCCCTAGAGTGTGTTTATAGAATATGGATTAAATGAAGCTGTGTATGAGTGCTTTAATAGAGGGTAATTTTCATACCCCTGGGGGACTAGGGTCTCGAGATATAGGCCAAAACGTGGACCCGGGTACCCCTAGAATGTGTTTATAGAATATGGATATCAAATGAAAGCTGTTGATGAGTGCTTTAGTAGAGGGTAATTTTCATACCCCTTGGTGACTCGGGTCTCGAGTCTTAGGCCAAAACGTGGACCTGGGTACCACTAGAATGTGTGTATATAATATGGATATCAAATGAAAGCTGTTGATGAGTGCTTTAGTACAGAGTAATATATTATCCAGAGACGGACTGGGACTGGGATTAGGACTAGGACTGGGACTGAGACTCGGAATGGGAGTGGGACTGGGACTGGAATAAAATACATACCACCTCTGGACAGGCAATAAGGGTTGCAGAAAATGAGAAGAATTGAGAGAAGAGAAAGAGAAAAGAGAGAAGAGATAGAAGGATGACGTAGATGGAGATAGATGAAGCGAAAAAGACGGAGGGAGGAGTGAATAAAAGGATTAGGAAAAAGTGAAGAGGGGGGGAGGGCAGAGTCAGACGGAAAAACCTTATTAAAATGTATGCAGATTGGCCAAATTTAGGGCAGGACAATGTCTGCCGGGTCTTCCTAGTATGTACATATAAACACATGTATAATTGAACCATTATAAATATAATAACGCTTAGAATTTCTACATCGTTGGGTTTATCCTTACTATTTAGATTAGGGGTGGGCATTATTATGATACGCCGATGATTTATTAATGGTCGAACTTTTTTTTTCGAACAGGATGTCGCAAAATCGTTGGATATATCTACAAAATTATTTGAATGCCAGGGGTCAACGTATTTGACAATGAACCATAGAACGTTGCCCCTCGTGTACCTCGTTGTACTGCTTGCAGTCGGGAAAAGACATTCCTTATTAGGAAAAAACCATCCAGATAGAAAAGTTTTGCAGAAAGGATCTAATTTTGCAAGCTATTTGTAAGGGATGGCATAAAACCATGACATTCCTTACGAGCGAACCATCAACACAAAAAATTTACGTGAAAAGTTGTTTTCAAATACGTCTTTGCAATTGCTACGTCGTTAACATGATTCAACTACATTTTGGCCGGTGCATAGGACAATTGGGGTACAAACGGCACTGGACACATAGGAGGAGGTCGCAACTGCAAGCGTCCCTAGGCGGAGGGAACGGTTGAGCATCTGCTGTGCGAATGCCCAGCACATTGCCGAAGCAGAATAAAGTTTCTTGGAAAGCCCTTTTTCCAAAGCCTCCCAGAACTCAAGGATGTTAGGCCGGGAGAGCTTCTCAAATTTATAAACTCCACGGGATGTATATATATGTAGGGGGACGTGTTTCCCGGAGGCAATTGGAAATTCTTATTAGTCTTCTTACAACACCCCTTCATTAGTTAACTCACGAGTTGTGGTAGCAAAACGGCGCATGAGCGCTAATTGGAGTCAATTGGGACTCGCCATTCCAACCAACCAACCCAACCAACATTTTGGCCAAACTTGGCTCCAGCACATTACTTTTAGGTTGAACAAGATTTGAATCCACCTACCGTGCTCTGAGTTAGGGCCAAGCGAGCAATATCGGGCACTAATGAAAACAAAACTTTTGATGATAAGGAAACCAACAAAAACCTGGAATGTGTTGGTATGACATGGGTATCAAATGAAAGGTGCTAATGGGTATTTTAAAATCGAGTGGGCCATAGTTCTATAGGTGGACGCCTTTCGAGATATCGCCATAAAGGTGGGCCAGGGGTGACTGTAGAATTTGTTTGTACGATATGGGAATCAAATGAAAGGTGTTAGTGAGTATTTAAAAGGGAGTGGGCCTTTCTTCTATAGGTGGACGTCTTTCGTGATATCGCCATAAAGGTGGACCAGGATTGACTCCAGAATGTGTTTGTACGATACGGGAATCACATTAAAGGCATTATTGGAGTATTTTAAAAGGGAGTGGGCCTTAGTTATATATGTGGAAGACTTTTCGAGATATCGCCATAAAGGTGGACCAGGGGTGACTCTAGAATGTGTTTGTACGATACGGGAATCAAATTAAAGGCATTAATGAGTATTTTAAAAGGGAGTGGGCCTTTGTTTTATATGTGAAGGCGTTTTCGAGATATCGACCCAAATGTGGACCGGGCGACAGAGAGCATCATCTGTCGGTACCGCTAATTTATTTATATAGTATACCACGAACAATATCTGCCAGTTCCAGGGCTTTTGATTTCAGCTCTGCAGAATTTTTCATTGTCTTCTATTTAATATGGTAGGTGTCACAACGATTTTACAAAGTTTTTTTCTAAAGTTATATTCGCGTCAATAAAACCAATCCAATTACCTTACCATGTTTCATCGCTTTTTTCGTATTTGGTATAGAATTATGGAATTTTTTTCATTTTTCGTAATTTCGATATCGAAAAAGTGGGCGTGGTCATAGTCGATTTCGTTCATTTTTTATACCAAGATAAGTGAGTTCAGATAAGTACATGAACTAAGCTCACTAAAGATATGTCTTTTTTGCGCAAGTTATCGTGTTAAAGTCGAGCGGAAGGACAGACGGTCGACTGTGTATAAAAACTGGGCGTGGCTTCAACCGATTTCGCCCAATTTCATAGAAAACAGTTACCGCAATAGAATCTATGCTCCCACCAAATTTCACAAGGTATTGGTAAATTTTTGTTCGACTTATGCATTAAAAGTATCTAGACAAATTAAAGGAAAAAAGGGCGTAGTCACACCCATTTTTATACTCAGTTGAGCAGAGCTCACAGAGTATATTAAGTTTGATGTGGATAACGGTTGTTGTACAGGTATAAAGGAATAGAGATAGAAATTTCAAAATGGGCGTGGCTCCGCCCTTTTTCATTTAATTTGTCTAGGATACTTTTAACGCCATAAGTCGAACAAAAATTTACAATCCTTTTGAAAATTGGTAGGGCATAGATTTTATGACGTTAACTGTTTTCTCTGAAAATGGGCGAATCGGTTGATGCCACGCCCACCCGTTTTATACCACAGTCGACCGTCTGTCCTTCCGCTCGGACTTTAACACGATAAACTTGCGCAAAAAAAGACATATCTTTAGTGAGCTTAGTTCATGTACTTATCTGAACTCACTTTATCTTGGTATAAAAAATGAACGAAATCCGACTATGACCACGCCCACTTTTTCGATATCGAAAATTACGAAAAATGAAAAAATGCCATAATTTCTATACAAATACGAAAAAAGCGATGAAACATGGTAAGGTAATTGGATTGGTTATTGACGCGAATATAACTTTAGAAAAAAATTGTAAAATCGTTGTGACACCTACCATATTAAGTAGAAGAAATGAAAAAGTCTGCAGGGCGAAATAAAAAACCCTTGAAATCTTGGCAGGTATTACATATATAAATAAATTAGCGGTATCCAACAGATGATATTCTGGGTCACCCTGGTCCAACTTTTGGTCGATATCTGGAAAACGCCTTCACATATAAAACTACCACACTCCCTTTAAAACCTCATTAATACCTTTAATTTGATACTAATATCGTACAAACTCATTCTAGAGTCACCCCTGGTCCACTTTTATGGCGATATCTCGAAAAGGCGAACACCTATAGAACGAAGGCCCACTCCCTTTTAAAAAATACTCATAACACCTTTCATTGATACCACTATCGTACAAACACATTCTAGAGTCTCCCCTGGTCCACCTTTATGGCGTATCTCGAAAGGCGAACACCTATAGATCGTAGGCACTCCCTTTTAAAAATACTCATTAACACCTTTCTTTTGATACCCATATCGTACAAAACGCATTCTAGAGGTCACCCCCTGGTCACCTTTATGGCGATATCTCGAAACGGCGTCCACCTATAGAACTAAGCCCCACTCCCTTTTAAAATACTCATTAACACCTTTCGTTTGATGCCCATATTGTACAAACAATTCTAGGGTCACCCCTGGTCCACCTTTATGGTTGCCTATCTCGAAACGGCGTCCACCTATGGAACGAAGGACTACTCCCTTTAAAATACTCATTAACCACCTTTCATTTGATACCCATATCGTACAAACATATTCTAGACTCACCCTGGTCCACCTTTATGGCGATATCTCGAAAAGGCGTCCACCTATAGACTAAGGCCCACTCCCTTTTAAAATACTCATTAACACTTTTCATTGATAACCATATCGTACAAACGCATTCTAGAGTCTCCCCTGGCCACCTTTTTGGCGATATTTCGAAACGGCGTCCACCATAGAGAACTAAGGCCCACTCCATTTAAAATACTCATTAAACACCTTTCGTTTGATGCCATATTGTACAAACAATTCTAGGAGTCACCCTGCTCACCTTTATGGCGATATCTCGAAACGGCGTCACCTATGGAATAAGGATTACTCCCTTTTAAAAATACTCATAACCACTTTCATTTGATACCCATTATTACAAACATATTCTAGATCACCCCTGGTCCACCTTTATGGCGATATCTCGAAAATGCGACACCTATAGATCGAAGCACACTCCCTTTAAAAATACTCATTAACACCTTTCATTTGATACCCATATCGTACAAACGCATTCTAGAGTCTCCCTGGTCCACCTTTTGGCGATATTTCGAAACGGCGTCCACTATAGAACTAAGGGCCCCACTCCATTTAAAATACTCCATTAACACCTTCGTTTGATGCCCATATTGTACAAACAAATTCTAGGGTCACCCCTGGTTCCACCTTTATGGCGATATCTCGAAACGGCGTCCCACCTATGGAACTAAGGATTACTCCTTTTAAAATACTCATTAACCCCTTTCATTTGATACCCATATCGTACAAACATATCTAGGACTCACTCCTGGTCCACCTTTATGGCGATATCTCGAAAAGGCGAACACCTATAGAACTATGGACACACTCCTCATATAATACTCTTTAAGTGCCTTCATTTGATAGACATGTCTACAAACACATTCCACTAAGGATTACTCCTTTTAAAATACTCATTAAACACCTTTCATTGATATCCATATCGTACAAACATATTCTAGACTCACCCCTGGTCCACCTTTATGGCGATATCTCGAAACGCGTTTCCACCTATGGAACTAAGGATACTCCCTTTTAAAATACTCATGTAACACCTTTCATTTGATACCCATATCGTACAAACGATTCTAGAGTCACCCCTGGTCCACCTTTATGGCGATATCTCGAAACGGCGTCCACCTATAGAACTAAGGATTACTCCCTTTAAAATACTCATTAACCCTTTCATTTGATACCCATATCGTACAAACATATTCTAGGACTCACCCTGGTCCACCTTTATGGCGATATCTCGAAAACGCGTCCACCTATAGATCTAAGGCACCACTCCCTTTTAAAATACTCATTACCACTTTTCATTTGATAACCATATCGCATAACATTCTAGAGTGACCCCTGGTCCACCTTTATGGCGATATCTCGAAAAGGCGTCCACCTATAGAACTAAGGCCCACTCCCTTTTAAAAAACTCATTAACACCTTTCATTTTGATACCCATATGTACAAACAAATTCTAGAGTCACCCCTGGTCCACATTTACGGCGATATCTCGAAAAGGCGTCCACCTATAGAAACTAAGGCCCAATGCCTTTTAAAATATTCATTAACACCTTTCATTAGATACCCATATCGTACAAACATATTCTAGAGTCACCACACTGGTCCACCTTATGGCGATATCTTCAAAAGGCGTCCACCTATAGAACTAAGGCCCACTCTCTTTTAAAATACTCATTAACACCTTTCATTTGATACACATGTCATACAAAACACATTACCAGGGTTACCCTAGGTTCATTTTCCTACATGGTGATTTTCCCTTATTTTGTCTCCATAGCTCTCAGCTGAGTATGTAATGTTCGGTTACACCCGAAGTTAGCCTTCATTACTTGTTTTTATTTAGCACACATATAGTAATACGAGTAACGTTCCTGCCAAATTTCATCATGATATCTTCAATGACTGCCAAATTACAGCTTGCAAAATTTTTAAATTAGTTCTTTTAAAAGTGGGCGGTGCCACGCCCATTTCCCTAAATTTTACTAACTTTCTATTCTGCGTCATAAGGTCAAGCCACGTACCAAGTTTCATCGCTTTATCCGTCTTTGGTAATGAATTATCGCACTTTTTCGGTTTTACGAAATTTTCGATATCGAAAAAGTGGGCGTGGTTATAGTCCGATATCGTTCATTTTAAATAGCGATCCGAAATGAGTGCACAGAAACCTACATACCAAATTTCATCAAGATACCTGAAAATTTACTCAAGTTATCGTGTTAACGGTCAGACGGACGGACGGACGGACATGGCTCAATCAATTTTTTTCCCGATACTGATGATTTTGATATATGGAAGTCTATATCTAGCTCGATCCTTTATACGTATAAAACCAACCGTTATGCAATCAAATTTAATATACTCTGTGTGCAAAGCACGCTGAGTATAAAAATCGTGCGATTTTAAGGTGGACATAAGATCAGTTAACCTTATGATCGTTGACCTTATCTCACCGTTTTGTTATTCAGATATTGAGAGTTATTTTCTCTGCCACAACAACGAACAATAAACCCTGACATAATGCACTGAAACTGAAAAGAGAAAAAACCAACAAAATCACTCTTCTGTCCATCCCTATTTTATGGTGACAAAAGCCTAGCATACAAATTCATATTATGCGTTGCATACACACGTGTACAAAATTGAAAAAAATACCTATGAATTATTTGCCCTTTTTCATGAGCCATTTGCACTTATTGACGTAGGTGTTTTTGGTTTACTTCTTTCAGTTATGAGTAAATTGGAACATATTTGCATTTCACATCTCTTTGTTTTCTTTCCGCTCTTTTTTGGGTTATGTACACAACCACATTATGTAGGTACATTTACGAGGAAGTATGAATATTTCATTGTTTTTGCACTCAACCGACTGAATGGAATAAAAATATATTTTTCTTCAATTAAAGTTTTTTTTTCGTTTATTAAGTGCAAGCAGAACCTGAAGACATTGTTCTCTGCGAACTTTGGCTTGCCTGCGTAGTTCAAGGAAACTTAAAAAAAACTAAATCTTTCCGTTCGTCTTCACTCTCTCTATCTCCCTTTCTTCGCTCTCCAAATTTCTGGAAAATCTAATCTTTAGTATGTTTTTTCTTAATAAACCAGGCCTAGTTTCAGTGAGCCCAATGTGCTGCGCCACTTCGTTAAGAAAGAACGCTGTTACGACCTCAAATCACGATTTGACAGCTTACAACATCAACAGCTTCGTCAGTACTTTCCTTTCCACTCCTTCATTCGAAATTAAAGAATTAAAGATGGCTTGATGCAATTCGGTCCCTTATACGGGTTTATTCGACCTTGGTTGGTTGGTTGGTTGCTGTGGTGCCTGGCCGAAATGGCCGGACCCAAAAGCGTTCTAAGTGCCATTTTGATGACCGTTCTCCTCGAACCAATTGCTTTATGTACCCTGTGCGTTTACTTGGTTAAATCAATAAAGCTTCTGATGTCCTTTGTGGAGCGTTCCGACACCGCACTCAGATCGGGCAGCACAAATTTGCCCAAAGCTCGAAACCTCACAGGGTTGGGCACGCGCGGAGTAAATTGGTGGCACGTCTCCTTACAACCTTCGACAATACAACCTTCCAAGCTACCAATGCCCTGTAATGGTGAATGTGATGTATGGTGAATCTAATGCTTTGAGTGCTTTTCGGCTGTCCGAGAACGCATCTCACCGTCGCTTTCCCGTTTTTCTAAGAGGAAAAACATGGCCTCTCTAAACCTAGTATCTCTGATTGGAAGATGCTAGCTGTTGGAAGATGGACGAATATCGCGACATTAAGCTGGTTGGAAAAAACCCCCAAACCAACACCGCAAGCCTTTTTAAACCGATCCGTGAAGAGTAAGATTACGCCCTCTTGGCAAACTTCGTCGGCTGACCAATCCGGTTTTGACAGGAGCCTCATAAGCTTTGACCTTAGACCGCAGTTGCTACTTAATATCCTCTTACACGAGTAGTATTCGCAACTCTTCTATCCATATTCCGTTATCGGCTTTCCATAACCACTTGTTGTCTATTTTGATGCCAAGGCACTTTACTCTCCTTGAGAGGGAGAGTTCAGAGCCCCCCCTGGCGTGTTCCTCTTCGCACGCTCTGCGTCGCTGTCACTGATCCATTGTCTGCTTGAGTAATTCTGTTTTCCAGCATTGATTGAGTCCATTGAAGGGACTTGACAATAGCGCTGATTTCAATGTTTTTGAAAGCTCCCTTCATAGCTAAGAAGATAGCAAAAGTGTACTGTTTGTAGTTAGAGATCCTACGAGATCCTACAGAACCACTGAGCGTTTTGAGAGCAGTTCCAGTTGACATTCCCTTCATGTAAGCGTGCTGCGCATTAGAAAAGCTTTGACTCTGTTCTTATTAATGGTACCATGTGAATGTCCAATAGCCATAATGAACTTGAGACTTATAGGTCGGCTTTTTGGTGCGTACGTCTGCCAGCCTTGGGAAGAAAAACAATTTTTTTTTCTTCCAGGAATATAGGTCAGAGTAATACTAACTTAGGGGGATTAGAATATACCCGCGGTAGGTATGCCTGTCGTAAGAGGTGACAAAAATATCAAATTGATTCTAGGGGTTGTGTAGCGCAACCCTCTCAAGGGGTTGCCAGCGCAATATATAGCTTCTCCAACCCAATTGTCAACCTCATTTACCCGTGACGAGTCCTGTTTCATTAACAGCCGAGACTCTGGAGACTATATCCGGCAAAGGAACATCAACATCGATAGCACTCCCCAAAGCCTTCTGAGAGTGTCTTTATCGTTAATACAACAACAACAACAACAACCCATTCAAGCCATAGTATCATTAGGTCACCTAGCTTTTGAAGAGAGGTTCTTTTATTTATGTATGATCGCACCGTGAGAAGTGTGATATTTATAAGGGTGGTCAGGGAGTCCACGGCCGAGTTCATCCAAACTCCGTCTGCTTCTCTTACGAAATGGTAGTTGTGTTGATCTTTGCACACAATTTTACTCAGTCCTGAGGGCTCTCGAGTGTTTGATATTGTGGAGCATAAGAATTGCCAGGACACCGCCTTTGCTACCCGTACCTCTTTTTTGTATTGCTTGAGCGCATAATTGCATGGCTTCCAGACTTCTGTAGCGTTACACTAATTTTATTGCCTTTCTTAATGTTTTTCTGAATTTCCTAAGGTCCCCGCTACACCAGGTTAAAATGCACAGCCTACTTCTTTTATTTTGTGTGCCAGTATAATTAATCAATGAACATAAAAAATCACTTAATTATCCACAACTAATTTTGCAATCAGCTTAAGCTAACAGCCAGATCATAAATCAAACCAAATAAAAATTGAAACTTACCTCGAACCGATTCTGCACTAATTAAAAAGCGAAGCGGAAAATTAGCACCTGAAAAAATAAGAAAACACAAAAGCTTTAGTATTACACAATTGAATGTAGGTAGTGTTGACATACAAACACATATACACAAAAATATACTCAATTGAAATATTTTTTATTATTAAAACACCACAAAAAACAAGTAAGGAAGGCTAAGTTCGGGTGTAACCCAACATTACATACTCAGCTGAGAGCTTTGGAGACAAAATAAGGGAAAATCACCATTTAGCAAAATGAACCTAGGGTAACCCTGGAATGTGTTTGTATGACATGTGTATGAAATGAAAGGTGTTAATGATTATTTAAAACGTAGTGGGCCTTAGTTCTATAGGTGGACGCCTTTTCGAGATATCGCAATAAGGGTGGACCAGGGGTGACTCTAGAATGTGTTTGTACGATATGGGTATCAAATTAAAGGTATTAATGAGGGTTTTAAATGGAGTGGTGGTAGTTGTATATGTGAAGGCGTTTTCGAGATATCTACCAAAATGCGGACCAGGGTGATCCAGAACATCATCTGTCGGGTACCGCTAATTTATTTATATATGTAATACCACCAACAGTATTCCTGCCAAGATTCCAAGGGCTGTTGATTTCGCCTTGTAGAACTTTTTCATTTTCTTCTACTTAATATGGTAGGTGTCACACCCATTTTACAAAGTTTTTTCTAAAGTTATATTTTGCGTCAATAAACCAATCCAATTACCATGTTTCATCTCTTTTTTCATATTTGGTACAGAATTATGGCATTTTTTTAATTTTCGTAATTTTCGATATCGAAAAGTGGGCGTTGTCATAGACGGATTTCGGTCATATTTTATACCAAGATAAAGTGACTTCAGATAAGTACGTGTCAACGGCCGAGCGGAAGGACAGACGGTCGACTGTGTATAAAAACTGGGCGTCGCTTCAAACCGACTTCGCCCATTTTCACAGAGAACAGTTACCGTCATAGAATCTATGTCCCTACCAAATTTCACAAGGATTGGTAAATTTTTCTTCGACTTATGGAATTAAAAGTATTCTAGACGAATTAAATGAAAAAGGGCGGAGTTACGCCCATTTTGAAATTTTCTTTTATCTTTGTATTTTGTTGCACCATACCAGAAAAAAAGTGAAAAAATTGTTTTTGAGTCATAAGCCACCTTTTCATAGACCGGGTCACATATATTGATGCAATAAATATCAGCATACAACAAGATCAAGGTCAAATGCTTCAAATCAATAAAAATATCACATTTATTATTGAAAACATTCATTTGTTGTTATTTTTCAAAATTACAGTTATTTTGTTACAAGGCGCCAAGTAATGACGGAATACCAGCCGAGCTGTTCATACACGGGAGAGAAGAGTTGGTAAAGAGCATGCATCAGCAAAATATGGTCGGATGAACGCATGCCTCCAGACTGGAACTTATCCACAAGAAAGGTGATCCGGCGAACCAAGCTAATTACAGTGGAATTGGCCTGCTTAATATCGCATATAAAGCTCTATCTAGCATACTGTGGGAAATAATGAAATCCATACTTAACAAAGACTGGACGTTATCAGTACGGCTTCAGACCTGCAAAATCTACTATCGACCACATCTTGGCGATGCGCCAGATCCTGGAAAGTACTCACGATAAGCAAATCGGCACTCACCATCTTTTCATCGACTTGGAAGCAGCATGTGAGAGCGCGAAAAGAAACTGCTATATCTAAATTGAAATACCCTGCAAAGACGGCCAGCTTCGGAAGGATTCAGAAGGGTTCGAAATCAAATACGGCTTCACACAAGGCGACTCCTTTCCATGCTATTTCTTTAACATAATGCTGCAGAAGATAATTATAGCAGCAGAACTAAACCGTGATGGTAAAATCTATTATAAGAGCGTACAATTACTGGCGTATGTTGATGATACTGATATTATCATTATGAGTTTGCCTTCTCGGAATTAGATAAAGAAGCAGAAAAAATGGATATTTTGCTGAAGCAGCACAAGGCGAAGTATTTGCTGTCATCCAAGAAAGAATCAGCTCATTCAAGCCTTCGCAGCCATTTCACTGTTAACGGATACAAATTCGAGACTCTGAAGGATTTCGTCTATTTGAGAACTAATAGAAAAAACAATGTCAGCATAGAAATCAAAAAAGAATAATACTTGCTTAGAAGTGCTATTTTGGACTAAGTAGGCAATTGAGAAGTAAAGCCCTCTCTCGACGTAAAAAAATTACGCTCTACAAGTCGCTCATCATACCTGTCCTGATGTATGACTCGGAATCATGAACGTGTCGAGAGAAGATGAGATGGCTCTTGTAGTGTTCGAGAGAAAAGTTCTCTGAAAAATTTATGGTCCGTGATGCCGACGCCGAGTATCGAAGGAGTTATAATGATGACCTGTATGAGCTTTACGCAGATATGACAATAAAGCAGCGAATAAAACCCAAAGGTTTTGCAGTCAAGGTGACTTAATGAGAATGAACGAAGACGCTCCGGCCAATAAAGTATTTCAGTCGACTCTGCAGCTTGGAAGCAGAGAAAGGGGGGACCTTTACAGAATTGGGAGATGCAGGTGGTGAAGACTTGAACTCCTTTGATGCTCCCAATTAGCGTCAGTTATCGCGAAACAGGAAGCGTGACTTGTTACGAAACGGACAAAATTGCTTAGGCGGTTAAGCTCCAATTAATGATGATGATATATGCGCTGAAAACTCATTTATTTTAGGCAATTAAAACTTCTCATTACTTACTAAAAAGACAGACGATTTACTAAGCCAAACAGCAATTTCTGATCCTATTTATCATAAATACTTTTAGCATTACTGTAATTACTGTCATAAACTTGTATACAACCATGAGTATACTTTGCTAAGTTTTAATTCATTTACTTAGCATTTCGACTATGGCTTTAGAATTACACTAAAATTTATGCAAATTCTTAATTATTTCCTCTTCCCTTTTTTAGTATTTTCTTACAGCAGAAATTTTTGTTAATGAGCTTGTAAAATAAATATGATTCATTTATTTTCAAATATTTTCGTTAATGAAGTCTCTTGAAGCTCATGATCTGAAAGAACTAAGGTTTGTTGGTTTAAGCTTTAGTTGGGTCTTGGTCGCGCTGAGTTTATTACTTTAAAACATTCAGTTTTTTCCCTACCTTATAGGATACTCTCTCAAAAATGGAAAAAGTTAAATTAAATTAAATTACATAACACATTTTTCACTAAGGGTACTCATTTAAACTCTTACGTGCCTCGTATGACGGTGAACTCAATATTAAGTATATAAAAAGTTTTGGTCAACGGAACTGAATGGCTGGATCTTCAGAGTATTGCATTTTTCACCAATATGCTGACATCAGTGAGACGACTGACGATCTGGAACAATATGATGAAGTTGTAAATGAGTATCTGGGGGGCTTGTACTAAAAAAGCTCGGGATTGAAGTTATACGGCCCCAAGAACCAATATTTATATATGTAAACCAAGCGCTGAGATAGGCACATTAAGCAGAAAAAGGTGGCTGGTGTTAAAATATATGGCAGCAGGGGTTTTACAGTAATGATGCTTCAACGAATGATAGCTTGTAGATTTACCTGTTGGCAAACAAAACTTAGGCTTGTTAGAACTTTATTTTAAACACATCTGTCTAAACCTGGTAACGTTTCGACAAACATGAAATAATTCCAGCCATATCATCAAAATTGGCAGATGTTGTTCTGACTCTCTATCTATTCACCTGCCTAACCGTCTTCCTTTCTAGTTTCCTCTCCCCTCTGCATTTTTTAGTTTACCCAAATTGGTTCATTCAATTCTCCTACGCCTTTCATTCCTTCGTAAATCTTCCCGCTGTTCCCCTTACTCTTCCCTCTTTTATCCAAGTATAACTCTCACCTCTACCCTTAATCTCATCCTTATGTCATTCTTACTCTTTCTGTTATCCTCTTTATATTCCTTCTCTCCAACCATTACGCTTATACTTACTTTTACTCTCACACTTCCTATTCCTCTTGTTCTCTTTACTTTATTAACTTCTTATACTTTTCATTCATATTACTTTTGGTTTCACATCACTTTTCCTTCATGTCACCGTTTCCAATGTGGAAATATATCGAGTTTGCCAATTTCCGCACATTACATTACTTAAGTAGTAAAATAGTACTAAAAAATGTCCCTCCCTGCTACTTGCAAATTCATGGCCGTTTTATGAGGGCTGTCAAATTTTTGTTGCTGTACTAATAACTTCACCTGTTTGGTTTTATTGGGTCATGTTTATAAATTAAATTTTCAAATCAATCGTATTTTTCTTTCCAAGTTTGAGGAAATATGCTTTTCTCCTAATATTTTTGTCAAACGCATTGAAAGGAGTCAGACAAGAATGACGTCTCCTGTTAAGTCGAGTACCTATGCTCGGAATATGATTCGTGTATTGAAAAACTCGACTTATCTCCTCACCATAATCGTTGGCAGCTATCTAACTATAGTTATTCATAAATACTTAAAAACTCCCGTTCCCTCAAGCACGAACCTTCCCTAAAAAGCTATGCTCCAAAATTAAAGGTTATCTCACTAGTCTATCTAGGTTTTGGCCTCGCTTAATTTGACTTTATCACTGAGAAAGTCTATGGAGAGCGACGTGGACGTAGCTTGGCGCTATCTATGACTAAGTGCTCAGTGACCTTATTTTCAACACGATGACCGCCGTCGTGTGGTGGTAACGTGCTTCGCCTACCACGCCTAAAATTCTGGGTTCAATTCGCGGGCAAAGCAACATCAAAAAATTAGAGAAACAAGTTTTTAATTAGAAGAACTTTTTTCTAAGCGTGGTCGCCCCTCAGCAGTGATTCGGCAAACACTACGAGTGTATTTCTGCCATGAAAAGCTTCTCAGCATCTCTGGTCAAGATGTTCATTACGGTTAACACCTGTAAACTACAATCGCAATTCTGTAATTAAAAAGTGAAAAGCACACTAACACCACTGCATATGGTGCAGGATTTTCTTTAAACCGCAACATTGATTTTCTGTTACGGCTAAATGTTAATTGTTGTAAAAATAAATATTAAATTGTAGCGTCATGAGAATCCAATTAGCAGCATTTGAAATGAGCTTACAAAATATTGTTGCATGTCGCGTTGATAGAAGAGAACGGTGAACTGCCGCTGCTGTTTAGGTTGCACCTCGTATATTAGGGTAGGCAATTCTACTGCGCAATGTCTGCCGTAAAAAAATGTAAATGTTAGTATACACTATATAAAATTATTTGTAGGTATAAAAAACCTGCTCTGAGCATGTTAAAAAAGGCAATTCTATTCGTCCTGACTCGGCTAAAGAAGCAAAATACTTAAGCTTTCATATTCCCCCTCCTTTTCTCGAGCAAACGTTCCACGATTACACATGTGTTGAAAACCCTTACAGAATGAGATACGGCTCCCTTTTTCGTACGAAGAATTCAGTACAAAAATTGCCGTCATTTTCTTGGTGTTTTTTTTTCAGGAAGTGGCTACACGTCCCTAAAAAATTATTTCTTTTTATTTTCCAGAACGAAGCAAAATAAAGAAAAAGTTATTAAAAACATACAAATTAGAAAATTTTGTCTTGAATTTTGAACTGAACACATTTGAAATCCTGGAACGTTTGTTCGAGAAAAGGAATGAGGGGGGAATACGAAAGCCAGGACGAACAAGGATTGCCTTTTTTAACATGCTTTTTTACAAAATATTGAAAAAAAAATTTTTACGTTTACGCACCGGTATCCGTCTTTTCAGGTGGTACGGTTGTGTTTGTGTGTCATTGGTTGGTTTTAATAAAACAATTTTATTTTATTTTTCGCTGTTTTTCCTCATTTTCCCTCATTCTGGACGATTCAATAATTTTCTTGACAAATACCTCTCTTTTCCCTCATCTGAACTATTTTTTAAGTCCAGTCTAAAGAATTTAAATTATTTTCAAATTTTTTAACAAAATTTAACAAAATGTTCAATTTTGCAGCTTTTTATTCAGAGATGCCTAACAGCTCTTGCTGAATCCAATTCGCAGCTTTTTGTTAGAGTTTTATTGCTGATTCGTTTCATGGGGCAATCAAAAAATGTTCCCTCAAACTGAAGTACCCTAATGTTCATATATGTAGGCTTTAATACTGCGACAGTTGCCCGCTTGAGAATAGCGTGTCGCTCATACATTGTCAACAATTAAATCCAGTTTGTCAAGTGACGTAATGCGACACTGCAGATAGAGCTGTCACAGAGGCTACTTGCATTTGTTCGCTGCTTAATTCATTTAATAGACGATTGTAGAGATTTTTAAATGTGTTGCACTATGAAGGTGCGATTTATCAGTTCAAACATTTATGTAATAATTTTTCTGGTTAATTGGCAATTTCTAAAAGAATTTTTAATCAATAGTTCTCCTAAAAAACGATTAATTAAGCAGTTTAAAAAATTAAGCAACTGTTATTGAGATTAATTAAAATTTTTTAATTAGTCGTTTTAAATAATTTCGAATAAATCATTCTTCTAAAAATACTGCTTAATCAGTTTGTGATTAATTACTTCCTTTACGACCTTTCTTTTCTACCAATTTAATTTTTTTTCGTTAAAATTATGTAAATAAGTACCAAAAAGTCAAAAGGTATGGCTTGAATTAAATTCCATGATTATCGGTTTTTTTGTAAATCTCAGTCTTCGAAATAATCAAATTAACCAATCAATCAATCAAAAATTATAGTAAAAAATTTACTGTACAAGATTTGTCTGTTATATTGTCGATTAATGTAGTGAGTGCTAGGTAAATATTTTGCTTAGCCCAAAATAAAAAGTTCTGACGAAGAATGAAACTTTTTTCTTCGTTAATTGGTTTTATTTTAGGACTTTGATAAACTTATGGAAATATCTTAGAAGTTTTTAAATAATATTTGAAATGCATACATCTATATATATAAAAGAAAGTCGTGTTAATTACACTACGCATAACTCAAGAACGGATGAACCGATTTGGCTGAAAATTGGTGGAGAGGTAGCTTAGAACCAGCGAACGGACATAGGATACTTTTTATCTCGTTCTAGCTAGGGTCTTGAGATCAAAACGTGGACCTGGGTAATCCTGGGATGTGTTTGCACAATATGGGGTATCAAATGGAAGCTGTTTACGAGTACTTTGATACTGGGTATTGTTCGTACCCCTGGGTGACTAGGGTCTCGATATATAGGCCAAAACGTGGACCCGGACATCCCTAGAATGTGTTTATACAATATGGATATCAAATGAAAGCTGTTGATGAGTGCTTTAGTACAGGGTAGTTTTCATTCCTATTGGTGACTAGGGTCTCGAGATATACGCCAAAACGTGGACTCGGGCACCCCTAGAATGTGTTTATACTGTATGGATATCAACTGAAAGCTGTTGATGAGTGCTTTGGTACAGGGTAGTTTTCATACCTATTGGTGACTAGGGTCACGAGATATAGGCAAAAACGTGGATCAGGGTAACAATAGGGTGTGTTTTTACATTATGGGTATCAAATTGAAGCTGGTGATGTGTGCTTTACTACAGATAATTTTTTATACCGCTGGGTGACTTGGGTCTCGAGATATAGGCCAAAACGTGGACCGTATACCCCTAGACAAGGTTTTTGTAATATGGATGTCACCTCTTGGTGACTAGGGTCTCGAGATATAGGCAAAAACGTGGATCAGGGTAACAATAGGGTGTGTTTTTACATTATGGTTATCAAATTGAAGCTGGTGATGTGTGCTTTACTACAGATAATTTTTTATACCGCTGGGCTGACTTGGGTCTCGAGATATAGGCCAAAACGTGGACCCGTATACCCCTAGACAAGGTTTATATAATATGGATATCAGATGAAAGCTGTTGCTGAGAGCTTTAAAGTAATTTCCATTGTCATATTCGATTTAGTCGCACCAACCTGGCAAAACTGATAAATAAGCATGCGAAGCCGAAATAAATACATGAATTAATAATACCCACATAACTATATATGTACATATGTACGGCCTATTCGATTTGCCTGAAATTTGGTGTATTAATTTAAGATCCTTTTTTCCGGGAACTAGACCAGAGACGGACTGCGACTATTTATTTATTTATTTATTTAATTATATAAAGTCTACTTACAAGAGTGGTCGACTAACAAATTCCAAAGGAAAGTAACATAAAAAAAGATAGCGTAAAAATATATACAAGTATAGAATTAAAAATGGAATTAATTAAAAATATACAATTTTGTTTGACGTTGAACAAGAACTTAGGACTAGGACTGGGGCTGAGACTCGGAGTGGGACTGGGACTAGGAATAGGACTGGAGCAAAATACATACCACCCTCTGGGACTGGCAATAAGGGATGAAGAAGAATGAGAATAACTTGAGAGAAAAGAAAAGAGGTAAGGAGAAGGAGACTGAGAAAGAGTTAATGTGAGATGAAATAGAGATAGATGAATAGAAAAAGACGGAGGGAGGAGTGAATAAAAGGATTAAGAAAAATATAAGAGGGGGAGGAAGAATTAGACGGAAAACGCTTATTAAGATGTATGCAGATAGACCAAATTTAGGGCAGAACAACGTCTGCCGGGTCTGCTAGTTGTTAATAAATTCAGTTTTCAATGAGTTATCAGACTACATATTCAGTTGTAACTGGTCATATTCTCATAACATCATATATTTTATGACAGTTTAAGTTTATGACATTATGCCATGCATGAGTTGTTATGAGACTTGGTAGATCCCCTTCATATATATGTATATTTGTAAAACTCCCACTATCTCAAACTGACTCAACTAATTTGTATTTAATTTCAAATATTTATCTAGGTGTTGCCACTTAGAAGGGTTCGTACAAAATTGCCACCTTTCAAAAATTAAAAAAACATCAAATGGCATATGCTTATGTGGGTGTAAAATGAAATGATTTTATGGCGTATTTCGACAAAGTCAAATTTTAAATGGGGTGGTTGCGTAAGATTTTCTAGCTAACCCTTTTATATATTGTGATGAATATTAGCAACACTAAGGGAAACTATCATCTCTAAGCCGATACTATGCAGTCACTGGTATGTACATAAACAAATCAATCATTATGTCTACACATATGCACATACAAGCAGCGAAGATGCAGCGGAGAGATACGCACAAACACATGCATATATCTGAAATACTCGCAAAAGTATACAATCATTTGTGGATGTATTACTCACATAAACACGCGCATATTGCTATGCGAGAAGCTATAAACGTGCATCTGTAGTTTATAGCTGGTAATTTTATAGCTGTAATAGTAGTAAATTCTAGAAGAAGAAACGCCTAGAAGTATGCGAACGAGGAAACCGAAGAGTATAAAAGCAGCTAAATCAGTTTGATTTAAGCACGCTTTTGGTTATGAAGTTAAGTGTTATTGTGAAGTAGTCTAATAAAGGCCATTTTTGTATTATTGAATATTGGAGTTTATTTATTCAACAGTTTAGCGATTCGAACATTAGCAGAAGATTTGGAATAAGCGGGATTTCACTAAATTCGTTGCAATATGTTTGTGTGCAGGAAAATTCGCTACTAACGCTTAAGTGTTGCTATTTGGATTGTTTTTTACAAGATTGACACTTGTATGCTGCTTTTTTTAATTAAATGTAATATGTCTTTATTAGCGAGCTTTGCTCACTTTGCTTTATACAATGGTTTTTTGTAATTGATATTAGAGAAAAAAAGGAATATAAACAAAAAGGCAACTCTTAAAGACCAATTGTACAGCGAACAACGGGACATTCATATGGCTCAGCAGCTAAAGGCATCAGTCTTTGCACTGATATGAATGTTGGAGATTCGAGTTCAACGCTCAGCTCCCGAAAAGCTAGCTGATGAAGAAGTGAAATTCAGAAACATGTCCTAGTAACCATCGCCGTTTGTAAACTTACAATTTTTCTCTAATAACAATTACAAAAAACCATTGTAATATGTCAATTTGATTTTCAAAACAAATGTATTTTAAACCGTATTTTAAGAAAGAATTTTCAAGCAGAGCTGCCATTTTACACTACTATTTTTATACTCAGCTGAGCAGAGCTCACAGAGTATACTAACTTTGTCCGCATAACGGTAATCCGTAACGGCATAAACTAATCGAGATAGATATAGACTTCTATATATCAAAATGATCTGGGTGAAAAAAGAAATTCATTTAGCCATGTCCGTCCGTCCGTCCGTCTGTCCGTCCGTCTGTAAACACGATAACTTGAGTAAATTTTGAGGTATCTTGATGAAATTTGGTATGTAGGTTCCTGGGCGCTCATCTCAGATCGCTATTTAAAATGAACGAAATCGGACTACAACCACGCACACTTTTTCGATATCGAAAATTTCTAAAAACCGAAAAGTGCGATATTTCATTAAAGCGATAAAACTTGGTAGGTGCATTGACCTTATGACGCAAAATAGAAAATTAGTAAACTTTTGGACAATGGGCGTGGCACCGCCCACTTTTAAAAGAAGGTATTTAAAAGTTTTGCAAGCTGTAATTTGGCAGTCGTTGAAAATATCATGATGAAATTTGGCAGGAACGTTACTCCTGTTACTATATGTACGCTTAATAAAAATTAGCAAAAGCGGAGAAAGACACGCCCACTTTTAAAAAAAAATTTTTTTTAAGTCAAATTTTAACAAAAAATTTAATATCTTTACAGTATATAAGTAAATTATATCAACATTCAACTCCAGTAATGATATGGTGCAACAAAATACAAAAATAAAAGAAAATTTCAAAATGGGCGTGGCTCTGCCCTTTTTCATTTAATTTGTCTAGGATACTTTTAATGCCATAAGTCGAACAAAAATTTACCAATCCTTATGAAATTTGGTAGGGGCATAGATTTTATGACGTTAACTGTTTTCCGTGAAAATGGGCGAAATCGGTTGAAGCCACGCCCAGTTTTTATACACAGTCGACCGTCTGTCCTTCCGCTCGGCCGTTAACACGATAACTTGAGCAAAAATCGATATATCTTTACTGAACTTAGTTCACGTACTTATCTGAACTCACTTTATCTTGGTATAAAAAATGAACGAAATCCGACTATGACCACGCCCACTTTTTCGATATCGAAAATTACGAAAAATGAAAAATAAAATGCCATAATTCTATACCAAATACGAAAAAAGGGATGAAACATGGTAATTGGATTGGTTTATTGACGCGAAATATAACTTTAGAAAAAAACTTTGTAAAATGGGTGTGACACCTACCATATTAAGTAGAAGAAAATGAAAAAGTTCTGCAGGGCGAAATAAAAAACTCTTGAAAACTTGGCAGGTATTACATATATAAATAAATTAGCGGTATCCAACAGATGATGTTCTGGGTCACCCTGGTCCACATTTTGGTCGATATCTGGAAAACGCCTTCACATATACAACTACCACCACTCCCTTTTAAAACTCTCATTAATACCTTTAATTTGATACCAATATCGTACAAACACATTCTAGAGTCACCCCTGGTCCACCTTTATGGCGATATTTCGAAACAGCGTCCACCTATAGAACTAAGGCCCACTCCTTTTAAAATACCCATTAACACCTTTCTTTTGATCCCCTTTTAAAATACCCATTAGCACCTTTCTTTTGATACCCATATCGTACAAACAAATTCTAGAGTCAACCCTGATCCACCTTTATGGCGATATCCCTAAATGGCGTCCACTATAGAACTAGTGGCCCACTCCCTCTTAAAATACTCTTTAATACCTTTCATTTGATACACATGTCATACAGACACATTCCAGGGTTACCCTCGGTTCATTTTCCTACATGGTGATTTTCCCTTATTTTGTCTCCATAGCTCTCAACTGAGTATGTAATGTTCGGTTACACCCGAACTTAACCTTCCTTACTTATTTATAATGTAACCTTAGAGCTAGATTTGTTTACCCTGGTATTTTTAATAAATTTTCTTAAACTTTGTATAGCTTTTGAATCTTAAATTATGTGCTTGGATTTTAAGTTACCATAGGAATTTTTTATTTAATACATATAACGAAAAACTATTTTTTATGAAAATTTATTTAAAAAAAAAGATCGATACCCGCTCTTTATCGGTTTGACATGGAATAACTCATGCACAAACCTGCTTAAACACGCTAAATCACAAGCATAAGCGTATTTATTAATTACTTCTACACATATTTGATATGCGATAAAGCCTGTAAACTGCTAAAATCTATTTGATTTGAGTAAAAATCTACGTATTTGATTTTGGTATAACATTGCTGCTTTTGGCATCAATTTCGGATTGCAAATTTTTGTCTCATAAACAAACCAGTAGATAAACAACAAAGAAATAATCAAAGCTTGAATTAATTTTGCAAATTATAAACTGTACATGAATTCCTACGCAATGTGCAACGTGATGTGGTGATTAGCATATGACATTGTGCCAAGCATACCTTGTTTGTATATCAAATATGTTTTCATTTATCATTTATTTTGCGATTCTCATTTTAGAACCATTTGCATTTACAGCAGCACTCAACGCCCGGCCATTTCCTCGCTACTCCGCCCATTTGCTGTGGTCTATATTTAATAGATTTTATTTAGCTTTCTCATTTTCAACTTGACATTTTGTTGTTGGCTAATATTGAAATATGCAAGTACATGTGCACTGGGTATCTACGACCGGCGACCAGTCAATTGTTGTTCTTTGCGGAAAAATATTTACTTTATTTATTTGGAATTTGTTGTTGTACATATATCTAAATTGTGTGTTATCTCATAATGCATATTCGCTTTTTATACCTTTCATGAACATGAAATGGTATATTAACTTTGATCCGATGTTTGTAACGTTGAGAAATATAGAACATAGACTCACCATTAAGTATACCGAATTGATCGAGGGCGACGAACTGAGTTGATATAGCCATGTCCGTCTGTCCATCCGTCTGTCTGTTTGAACGCAAACTAGTCCCTCAAATTTTGAGTTATCTCAATGAAATTTGGCGAAAGGATGTATTTTTGTATTATATTAGACATTTGTCGGATCCGGTAGGAACGGACCACCATAACATATATCTCCCATACAACCGATTGTTCAGATAAGACCATTTTGGTCATTCCTGCCGCAATTTAGAAAGTATAAACGTGAAACCCGGTGATATATATTCTAATATATCATAGAAGATATCCTGAAAAAATCACTTTGATCGGAGCTATATATAGTTATATCCCATACAGCCGATCGTTCAGATAGAAAGATTTTTGGCCAATTCTCCCTTAATTTAGAAAGTATAAACGTGAAACTCGGAGATATATATTTTAATATATCATAGAAGATTTCATGAAAAAATCATTTCGATCGGAGCTACATATAATATATATCCCATACAACCGATCGTTCAGATAGAAAGATTTTTATCCATTTCTCCCTTAATTTCCAATATAAAAATGTTAAACTTGGTTATATTTGTTCTAATATATCATAGAAGATTTCCTGAAAAATCACTTTGATCGGAGCTATATATAGTTATATCCCATACAGCCGATCGTTCAGATAGAAAGATTCTTGGCCATTTCTCCCTTCATTTAGAAAGTATAAACGTGAAACTCGGTGATATATATTTAATATATCATAGAAGATTTCTGAAAAAATCATTTCGATCGGAGCTATATATAGTATATATCCCATACAACCGATCGTTCAGATAGAAAGATTTTTGGCCATTTCTCCCTTAATTTCCAATATAAAAACGTTAAACTTGGTGATATTTATTCTAATATATCATAGAAGATTTCCTGAAAAAATCACTTTGATCGGAGCTATATATATATATATCCCATACAACCGATCGTTCAGATAGAAAGATTTTGGCCATTTCTCCCTTAATTTCGAATATAAAAACGTGAAACTTGGTGATATTTATTTCTAATATATCATAGAAGATTTCCTGAAAAATCACTTTGATCGGAGCTATATATAGTATATATCCCATACAACCGATCGTTCAGATAGAAAGATTTTGGCCATTTCTCCCTTAATTTAGAAAGTATAAACGTGAAACTCGGTGATATATATTTTAATATATCATAGAAGATTTCTGAAAAAATCACTTTTCGATCGGAGCTATATATAATATATATCCCATACAACCGATCGTTCAGATAGAAAGATTTTTGGCATTTCTCCCTTAATTTCCAATATAAAAACGTTAAACTTGGTGATATTTATTCTAATATATCATAGAAGATTTCCTGAAAAAATCACTTTCGATCGGAGCTACTATATATATATATATCCCATACAACCGATCGTTCAGATAGAAAGATTTTTGCCATTTCTCCCTTATTTCGAATATAAAAACGTGAAACTTGGTGATATATATTCTAATATATCATAGAAGATTTCCTGAAAAAATCACTTTGATCGGAGCTATATATATAGTATATACCATCCCATACAACCGATCGTTCAGATAGAAAGATTTTTGGCCATTTCTCCCCTTAGTTTCCAATATAAAAACGTGAAACTTTGGTGATATATATTCTAATATATCATAGAAGATTTCCTGTAAAAATCAATTTCGATCGGAGCTATATATAATATATATCCCATACAACCGATCGTTCAGATAAGGGGGTTTTTTGCCATTTTGTATTTTATATTTATCTTAAAAATCTTTTAGGTATGTAGATCTGTTCACTATATATTTCTTATCTTATACATCCAGTTATTTGGAGATTACGAACGGTATAAGATTATAGTTCAGCCCCATTCATGAAAGGTATGAAGTCTTCGTTACAGCCGAAGACAGTCCCGTCCTTACTTGTTAAACTTGTTTTTATATACTGTTAGGTAATTTCATTATCCCAGAAATAAAATTTGTATTTTTCTCTTTGCAAGATGCCGAAAGGTAGACAATTAATATATGATTAAGTTACATATGCATTAAACTTGTTCAGATTACTGCATAGTTTCGTATAAATTATCATGTCTGGTTTATAATTATCTGAACAATGTTATTTCGCTTAGATTTCTTAAAGGAACAATCATCTTTTAAATACAACGTGGTTGTATTTACTCACATTTTGTATTATATTTTCTACTTATTTTATTTTAGTCTATTTTTATATTTAATTAATTTAATTTTAAAATATTTTAATTAACTTTCTCTACTTCAATTCATTTTATTCTTTATTTTTACTTCTTACCTTAATTTGTTTTAATTTACTTTATTTTTTCGAGTTTTATTCAATTTTATTATGTTTTTATTATTTTATTAACTTTATTTCATTTTGTTTTATTTTATTATATTTTTTTCATTATATGTTATTGTATTTCATTTTATGTTAGTGTATTTCATTTTATTTAAATTCTTTTTATTTTCTTTTACTTTCTTTTAATTTACGTTGCTTCACTTTATTTTGTATTTTATTTAGTTTAATTTAAGTTTATTTTATTTTATATTTATTATTTTATTCCATTTTATTTGCCTTACTTTATTTGCTTAATTTTTTTATAATTTATTTTCTTTTACTTTTCTTTACCCTATTTTATTATTTATTTCTTTATTTTTTCATTCAGTTTAATATTATTTTATTTTAATTTTTTAATTTTACTTTATATTTTTTATTTTTTTTTATTTATATTTATTTTATTTTTTTATTTATTATATTTTACTGTATTTTATTTTATGTTTTTTTTTATTCATTTAATTTAATCTAATTTTATTTTATTTTACTTTATTTTGTATTATTTTATTTAATTTTATATTATTTTAATTTGTTTTGTTTTATTTAAATTTGTGATTCAGTTTATATAACATTACAGTTTGATAACAAAGGCAGCGGGCATAATTTCTCAAAAAACGCAAATAACGCCCCGGAACTTTATTTCTCCTTTGTCTTCATTATATATCACCTCTTATTCTTCTGTTCTTCTATGACAATTGAAGTTAGCATATACTCACATATCGGTGATTCAGTCAAAGCATCTGCAATCACAGCTTTGTAGAAATCACCGGGACTGAATGACTGTGACGATATCTGCGTCGCAATCGAGTTTAATATTAACGACAATCAAAGACAACAGGAACAATTACCTTAAAAAATTTTAACTAATTGGCGTTTGATTTTTGGTGTGACTTAGTTGAAATAGATGTCACTCGAAGCTGTGACTCGCCATACACTGCAACTTAGTCGCCGGCTTATTGCGACATCTAGCGGAAGAAAGCAGCAGAACTCTTGCATGCGTTGATTGATTATGTCATAGATAATTTATTTGATGTTTCGAGTGCTTCTGTTGGATTGTTGTGATGGCGATTTTTGGATTTTGGTTTATGAACTGGTTTTTAGATCATATTTGTCCTCTATTGCTGTTTAGTCACAGTCACGTAGAGAAATCGCTGCACTGAGAAGTCACAAAACATTTATTCGGAAATCTCTACATCTGACAACTCTATTGACCACTTTTGACAAACAAACAAAATTTGCTGGGTGTGATTTAACATTTTTGTAAACTATTTGTAAACAGATGTTGCTTTTGTATCACTGTTCAATTACAGTCACTTATAGAAATCACTATCGTGAGAAGTCACAGTCAGATTTTTGCAAAATATCTCGGGATCTTTCAACTTCAACGGCCACTTTCGCTAAGCTGTTCGGTTAAACTTGGGCCATTTTACTCAGAAATTCCCCATACTTTGGCTCTTCCTTAAGCAGTTCATCTGTTGTATATAATAGGGAAGTGAAAAGGAACGGACAGCACGAAGAATGTAAAAGTAAAAAAAAACCTGGAATCTGTATAGAATCTCTACTGTCCTGGCCAGGTATTTTTTTGGAACAGTTATGTTTTGGTGTTACCCGTTCTGGATCCTTGGTGTGAATATTTTATACGGAAGTAATACCCTAAGGGAGCTATTGAGGTTTGGATTGCTAAAAGATTTGGTTAACAGATCCAATTTATATATCTAGCTAGTTCCAGTGTATTACTTTCTTGTCGCTGTTTCTTTAACAACCCATGTTTTATTGTTATCTTCCACATTTACTGTGCGTGGTTTCACGTTTCATTGATTTAATTGCATTCACCTAAACGTTAACCCAAAAACAAACAAAAGAAATCAGCACCAACAACAACAAAATAGTTTCACTTTCACCCACACACAAATTCATCAATCGCTGCAACACCAAAGACAGCGGCATCATCGCACCAAAACATCATCACCAACAACAAATACCGTTGATTGATTGTGCGGCGAGATTTTAAAAGTAAGACACGTCGCAACGTTGGATATCTTGTGAAATTATTATGTCATCGCTCAAATTCAGTTGCAGAATGTAAGAGTTTAGTGCAACAATAGCGACAGTAGCAGTATCAACAATATGGCAACAACAACAGCAAAAACACATACCACCCACTTCTACAAAAAACAACCCACGCGCACTGTTAAGTGGATCAAGTGTCCAGCAGGGTTCAGACCACACGCCCTTCCCCCAAACACCAACAGCAACATTAACCAAATGCTCGCAGTCACGTCATCACAAGATAAGCGTTGTGTTTTGTGAAGTTGCTTTAGTTATCTTAACAATTGATCAAAATCATTGTGCAAACCAAAATAAGCAAAAACGACAACAAGAACAATAATAACAACAACAGATAACAGCAACAGACACGCTGTTAGCATCAATATCACCAGCTATGAAAAGAGCCAACAGCATTGAATAGCTGGAGTTGGCTTCATACAACAACAAGTAAGGAAGTCTAAGTTCGGGTGAAACCGAACTTTACATACCCAGCTGTACACTTGAAATGCTGTTGTTGTGTTTTATGTGTGCTTAATAGTGTTAAGAGGCTGCGCAAAATACATATATATATGGTTCTATTCTGAACTAATTTTTCTTCGAGTTATGACTCCCGAAACAGCAAATTGCTTAGTCATAAAAGGGGCGGTGCCACCCCCATTTTTTTTAAATTTGAAGTTTTTCCTATTTATTGTTATAAATCCACTTGGGAAATGAAATACCATTGACATAAAGCTCTTTTTTGCAAAGATATAGCTTATTTTATTCGTCCACGACCCTTTCAAACATCTTTCTATATAAAAGTACAACCAATCGTTATCCAATCAAAGTTATAATAACCTGTATACAAGTACAGCTGGGTATAAAAAACGTATCCATTGCTTGATAAAGCGACAAATCTAGTACACAAAAAAATATGAAAAATTTGTAACTATTTGTGTAAGACTTTTGTGTTTTTCGTTGCGTAGCAATATTTTAGAGTGATTTTTTGATGACTGCAAAATATTGAAGCAATTTATTTTACTTACATACGATGCAAGCACTCAGACTTGCTCACCGATGCGTAGCGTCGCGATAGTTTCACATATTTCTCAGCCAAGTTTTGGATTTATATTTTCTTGTAAGTTTTTTGGGGATTTGTAGACTAATTTAAACTTGCCCTTAAACCTTTGAACAAAGTTGTTGTAGTGAGCACCACAGGGATTCAAGGATCAAGGGATTGTGTAGCGCAATCCTTTCATAGGGTTTTCAGCGCAATGTATAGCTTCTTCAAACCAACTGTCAATCACACCTACCCGTGGCGAATCCAGTTCTTTTTTTTAGCAGAGCCACCCCCAAGTTCCTCGAAGAAAGAGAGGATTGGATGACCTAAAAGGTTCAACTTGGTTGTGTCAAATAGTTCCGAAGTTTGGTCGGGTTGTACATTAATGCTGTTATTTGCCGGAACGTACCAGATCAATATAAGGCAAAGGACCATCAACATGGGATTGCCAGAGCCTCGCTAGCTAAGTAGTTGTTTGATACTTTCATATTTTTAACAGGATTTCCCTCGGCTAGGTGAGGTTGAAAACTGGGCAGCGCAAGCTGTAAGGCTATAAAGCTTTTTACTGCGATTAACAACCTCTTGAATCTTCTTACATTACTATTTAGATTATAGAAGAGTAGAAAAGAGCACAAGTTATGAAGATTGCGGTGCGTGTTACAACAGCGACGACAAATTTACCTCGCCTTTCCGAAAATAATTTTAAGGAAACTGATTTAATCAGCTGCCGTCAGATCTGAGTATTCATACATGTGCTCGGTTGTAGCCAGGAGCTGTTCCCATTCCAATTGAACCGAGTTCTGCAAGTTGGGCGCAATTGAGCTAAATACCAAATATGTTTCCGACTTGGAACGCAAACAGAAAGCACATCACACACCTATTTTCATGTTAGCTGAATATGATTTTCAAAAATTCCTTTTCGCCTGAAATTCCTTTTAAAATTTCTACAATCTCTCTAAAAGTAATTTTGTAATTTACTAGACTCACTTGAGAGAAACTTCAACGAAGCATAGCGCGAACCAAAAACAAACAACTTGCTAGGC
>JARSSU010005564.1:0-31829 GCA_029619165.1 Eurosta solidaginis
ATCACATACAAAAAAAGTAAGGCGCCATAACCTCCAAAGAGATTTTTAGGCCGAGCTTCTCTTCCAATTTGCGTCGTGCTCCTCTTGATTTTCCCTACAACATTGGCCGGACGAGGACCTACATGTTTATCCAACTCCGAACGTAATCTGCAAGGCAGATGAGTTCACTGAGAGCTTTACGCAGAAAAAATACACATCGCAGCGCTTGCCAAAAACACTGCCGAGGGGCGACCCCACTTAGAAAATTTTTCTTCTAATGAAAAACCTTATTTCTAAAATTTGAGTTGGCTTGGTGTTGGAACCAGGCATACGGTGTGGTAGGCGGAGCACGCTACCATCACACCACGGTGGCACCGTTAGATCACAAAGCTGATACGTTTAAAAGTTTCGCCTTTTGCAGGCCCAATTGCCTCATCGCGTTGTTATTCATAGGTTCGGCTGGAGGCCTCCTGTCGAAGTAGTGAGCTCTTCCGGCAGTTCAAAGGGTTCATCTTTTTAAAAACTTTGCAATAATGTGAAAAAACATAGCAACAAATTATTTTTGAAGGGATTTTTTCAATCTTACTGCGAACTTTGTATTGTAAAATCCGAAACCTTGCTTTCAGTTGTCCAAAACATCAAATTACAACTCGTTCTCTGCAAAATAATTATGTAGTGCGCTGTGAAGAGTTATTGGATTCCTCCAAGGTGATCATCAAAAAGGGGAGATAGATATACCATAACCATCATCTCCAAGAAGTAGCACGTTTTTCTGATGAGTTTTGAAGTACATATAAATGTCCGAACTTTTTAAAAATCCTGGTTGTCATGTACGGAGCTGGCCACTGGCAATCGCGCACTTGCTAATAATTCTTTTTCATTACAAGTTGCCTGCACGATTATGCTCGTCGTAAAGCCTTTCTGTTGACGTATTTTCCTTTCTTTTTCTCGTTTCTCTTTACGACTATGCTTGATTGATTATCGACTGCTACACTCGAACATGCTGCTGCAGCTCTATCACTTCTGACACAATTTGACGAAAATAGCGGCACGTTCCTAGCATCCATTTTTAGCAGCATCATCTTCACCGCACCAGACTTCGTGAAATTTATGGCTCTCACATGTGCCTTCTTTAAACTTCACTCATTACCAAATTAAAGTTTTGTGCGACTTGTAGCTTCTGATGAGCTCCAACTCTTACTGGCTATTTTGATAGTCCCGAATTGTGCAGCAGAAGAGTATTCATAACTTTTCAAATGCTGATAACACATCCTCCTCGTTTTTCGCAGTTTCGCTCCAAACAATATGTGCTCAAATCCACTCTACGTATCTCACGAGTTTGACCGAGTCACTATAGCTTCTGAAAGTCATTCATTTTTACATTCCCTTCGCACATCAATACAATGCTTTAGTTGAGTCAAAATTATTAATATATACAAAAATTTAATTAATTTTTCTAAATTATAGTTTCATTAAGTACATTTTAATTATGTACACTCCTTCTCCAGTTTAAGTATTTATTATCTTCCACATAAGAAATTTTACAACCAATACATACAAACTCCACAATACGAATAATTCATATTTAAGTAGCCTCATTTTCAATTCGAAAATAACACAAAACACTAGAGAAATAACTTTGAGTTTAAAATAAAATCAAACAAATTTGTGCAATTTTAAAAATTCTCTAAAGATTTTGTTTTTTTTATAATTTTTAATGAAATATTTTCCTAATTTTCAATTTTCACATTGAAATGTAATATCAATTAAAACTCAACAATATACCTATTAACTATGACGCAACCAATGATAAATTCATACCACCCTCAACGAAATAAAAATTAAAATTTTCATTCTCTGATCAACAACTTGGACATACATTATGCAGAGTACAATTATATATTGAACATATGTATATTCAGCATAATACAAGTTTTTAATTTTTGAGTAATTGTGCACACAAAGTTGCCATCTACTATTATTCAACCTCATTCTAGATTCTTCAATCACATCATGATAAATAACAATATTTCGCAAACAACATAGCAATAACACAACCAAATATTAATATACATAAATATTAATACAAAAAGTACAACAATAACACCTAACAAGTAAGGAAGGCTAAGTCGGGTGTAACCGAACATAACATACTCAGTTGAGAGCTGTGGAGACAAAGTAAGGGAAAATCACCATGTTGTAAAAAGAACCTAGGGCTAATCCTGGAATGTGTTTGTATGACATGTGTATCAAATGGAAAGTATTAAAGAGTATTTTAAGAGGAAGTGGGCCATAGTTCTATAGATGGACGCCCATTTAGTGGATATCGCCATAAAGGTGGACCAGACCTGACTCTAGAATTTGTTTGTACGTATGGGTATCAAATGAAATGTGTTAATGATAATTTTATAAGGGAGTGGGCCTAAGCTTTATGGTGGATGCCTTTTCGAGATATCGCCATAAGGTGGACCAGGGGTGACTCTAGAATTTATTTTGTACGATATGGGTATCAAATGAAAGGTATTAATGAGTATTTTAAAAGGGCGTGGGCCTAAGTTCTATAGATGGACGCCGTTTCGAGATATCGCCATAAAGATGGACCAGGGGTGACTCTAGAATTTGTTTGTACTATATGGGTATCAAATGAAAGGTGTTAATGAGTATTTTGAAAGGGAGTGGGCCTTAGTTCTATAGGTGGACGCCTTTTCGGAATATCGTTATAAAAGTGGACCAGGGTTGACTCTAGAATGCGTTTGTACAATATGGGTATCAAACGAAAGGTGTTAATAAGTGGTTTAAAAGGGAGTGGGCCTTAGTTCTATAGGTGGACGCCTTTTCGGAATATCGTTATAAAAGTGGACCAGGGGTGACTCTAGAATGCGTTTGTACAATATGGGTATCAAATGAAAGGGGTGACTCTAGAATTTGTTTGTACTATATGGGTATCAAATGAAAGGTGTTAATGAGTATTTTAAAAGGGAGTGGGCCTTAGTTCTATAGGTGGGCGCCTTTTCGAAATATCGCCATAAACGTGGACCAGGGGTGACTCTAGAATTTGTTTGTACTATATGGGTATCAAATGAAAGGTGTTAATGAGTATTTTAAAAGGGAGTGGGCCTTAGTTCCATAGGTGGACGCCTTTTTCGAGATATCGCCATAAACGTGGACCAGGGGTGACTCTAGAATTTGTTTGTACGATATGGGTATCAAATGAAAGGTGTTAATGAGTATTTTAAAGGGCGTGGGCCTTAGTTCTATAGGTGAACGCCTTTTCGAAATGTCGACATAAACGTGGACCAGGGGTGACTCTAGAATTTGTTTGTACGATATGGGTATCAAATGAAAGGTGTTAATGAGTATTTTAAAGGGCGTGGGCCTTAGTTCTATAGGTGGACGCCTTTTCGAAATATCGCCATAATGTGGACCAGGGGTGACTCTAGAATTTGTTTGTACTATATTGGGTATCAAATGAAAGGTGTTAATGAGTATTTTTAAAAGGGAGTGGGCCTTAGTTCTATAGGTGGACGCCTTTTCGAAAATCGCCATAAACGTGTACCAGGGGTGGCTCTAGAATTTGTTTGTACTATATGGGTATCAAATGAAAGGTGTTAATGAGTATTTTAAAAGGGAGTGGGCCTTAGTTCTATAGGTGGATGCCTTTTCGAGATATCGCCATAAACGTGGACCAGGGGTGACTCTAGAATTTGTTTGTACGATATGGGTATCAAATGAAAGGTGTTAATGATATTTTAAAAGGGCGTGGGCCTTAGTTCTATAGGTGGACGCCTTTTCGAAATATCGCCATAAACGTGGACCAGGGGTGACTAGAATTTGTTTGTACGATATGGGTATCAAATGAAAGGTGTTAATGAGTATTTTAAAAGGGCGTGGGCCTTAGTTCTATATGTGGACGCCTTTTCGAAATATCGCCATAAAACGTGGACCAGGGGTGACTCTAGAATTTGTTTGTACTATATGGGTATCAAATGAAAGGTGTTAATGAGTATTTTAAAAGGGAGTGGGCCTTAGTTCTATAGGTGGATGCCTTTTCGAGATATCGCCATAAACGTGGACCAGGGTGACTCTAGAATTTGTTTGTACGATATGGGTATCAAATGAAAGGTGTTAATGAGTATTTTAAAAGGGCGTGGGCCTTAGTTCTATAGGTGGACGCCTTTTCGAAATATCGCCATAAACGTGGACCAGGGGTGACTCTAGAATTTGTTTGTACGATATGGGTATCAAATGAAAGGTGTTAATGAGTATTTTTAAAAGGGCGTGGGCCTTAGTTCTATAGGTGGACGCCTTTTCGAAATATCGCATAAACGTGGACCAGGGGTGACTCTAGAATTTGTTTGTACGATATGGGCATCAATGAAAGGTGTAATGAGTATTTTAAAAGGGCGTAGGCCTTAGTTCTATATGTGGACGCCTTTTCAAAATATCGCCATAAACGTGGACCAGGGGTGACTCTAGAATTTGTTTGTACTATATGGGTATCAAATGAAAGGTGTTAATGAGTATTTTAAAAGGGAGTGGGCCTTAGTTCTATAGGTGGATGCCTTTTCGAGATATCGCCATAAACGTGGACCAGGGGTGACTCTAGAATTTGTTTGTACGATATGGGTATCAAATGAAAGGTGTTAATGAGTATTTTAAAAGGGCGTGGGCCTTAGTTCTATAGGTGGACGCCTTTTCGAAATGTCGCCATAAACGTGGACCGGGGGTGACTCTAGAATTTGTTTGTACGATATGGGTATCAAATGAAAGGTGTTAATGAGTATTTTAAAAGGGCGTGGGCCTTAGTTCTATAGGTGGACGCCTTTTCGAAATATCGCCATAAACGTGGACCAGGGGTGACTCTAGAATTTGTTTGTACTATATGGGTATCAAATGAAAGGTGTTAATGAGTATTTTAAAAGGGAGTGGGCCTTAGTTCTATAGGTGACGCCTTTTCGAAATAATCGCCATAAACGTGGACCAGGGGTGACTCTAGAATTTGTTTGTACTATATGGGTATCAAATGAAAGGTGTTAATGAGTATTTTAAAAGGGAGTGGGCCTTAGTTCTATAGGTGGATGCCTTTTCGAGATATCGCCATAAACGTGGACCAGGGGTGACCCTAGAATTTGTTTGTACGATATGGGTATCAAATGAAAGGTGTTAATGAGTATTTTAAAAGGGCGTGGGCCTTAGTTCTATAGGTGGACGCCTTTTCGAAATATCGCCATAAACGTGGACCAGGGGTGACTCTAGAATTTGTTTGTACGATATGGGTATCAAATGAAAGGTGTTAATGAGTATTTTAAAAGGGCGTGGGCCTTAGTTCTATAGGTGGACGCCTTTTCGAAATATCGCCATAAACGTGGACCAGGGGTGACTCTAGAATTTGTTTGTACGATATGGGTATCAAATGAAAGGTGTTAATGAGTATTTTAAAAGGGCGTGGGCCTTAGTTCTATAGGTGGAGCGCCTTTTCGAAATGTCGCCATAAACGTGGACCAGGGGTGACTCTAGAATTTGTTTGTACGATATGGGTATCAAATGAAAGGTGTTAATGAGTATTTTAAAAGGGCGTGGGCCTTAGTTCTATAGGTGGATGCCTTTTCGAGATATCGCCATAAACGTGGACCAGGGGTGACTCTAGAATTGTTTGTACGATATGGGTATCAAATGAAAGGTGTTAATGAGTATTTTAAAAGGGCGTGGGCCTTAGTTCTATAGGTGGACGCCTTTTCGAAATATCGCCATAAACGTGGACCAGGGGTGACTCTAGAATTTGTTTGTACTATATGGGTATCAAATGAAGGTGTTAATGAGTATTTTAAAAGGGAGTGGGCCTTAGTTCTATAGGTGGATGCCTTTTCGATATATCGCCATAAACGTGGACCAGGGTGACTCCAGAATTTGTTGGTACGATATGGGTATCAAATGAAAGGTGTTAATGAGTATTTTAAAAGGGCGTGGGCATTAGTTCTATAGGTGGACGCCTTTTTCGAAATATCGCCATAAAGGTGGGCCAGGGGTGACTCTAGAATTTTTTTGTACGATATAGGTATCAAATGAAAGGTGTTAATGAGTATTTTAAAAACGAGTGGGCCTTAGTTCTATATGTGGACGCCTTTTCGAGATATCGCCATAAACGTGGACCAGGGGTGGCTCTATAATGTGTTTGTACGATATGGGTATCAAATTAAAGGTATTAATGTGGGTTTTAAAAGGGAGTGGCCCTTAGTTGTATATGTGAAGGCGTTTTCGAGATATCGACCAAAATATGGACCAGGGTGATCCAGAACATCATCTGTCGGGTACCGCTAATTTATTTATATATGTAATACCACGAACAGTATTCCTTCCAAGATTCCAAGTGCTTTTGATTTCGCCCTGCAAAACTTTTTCATTTCTTCTACTTAATATGGTAGGTGTCACACCCATTTTACCAAGTTTTTTTCTAAAGTTATATTTTGCGTCAATAGACCAATACAATTACCATGTTTCATCCTTTTTTCGTATTTGGTATATAATTATGGCATTTTTTCATTTTTCGTAATTTTCGATATCGAAAAAGTAGGCGTGGTCATAGTCGGATTTCGGCCATTTTTTACACCAATACAAAGTGAGTTCAGATAAGTACGTGAACTGAGTTTAGTAAAGATATATCGATTTTTGCTCAAGTTATCGTGTTAACGGCCGAGCGGAAGGACAGACGGTCGACTGTGTATAAAAACTGGGCGTGGCTTCAACCGATTTCGCCGTTTTTCACAGAAAACAGTTATCGTCCTAGAATCTAAGCCTCTACCAAATTTCACAGGATTGGTAAATTTTTGTTCGACTTATGGCATTAAAAGTATCCTAGACAAATTAAATGAAAAAGGGCGGAGCCACGCCCATTTTGAAATTTTCTTTTATTTTTGTATTTTGTTGCACCATATCATTACTGGAGTTGAATGTTGACATAATTTTACTTATATACTGTAAAGATATTAACTTTCCTTTTAAAATTTGAATTAAAAAATTTTTTTTTAAAAAGTGGGCGTGGTCGTTCTCCCATTTTGCTAATTTTTATTAAGCAGACATATAGTAATAAGAGTAACGTCCCTGCAAAATTTCATCATGATATCTTCAACGACTGCCAAATTACAGCTTGCAAAACTTCTAAATTACCTTCTTTTAAAAGTGGGCGGTGCCACGCCCATTGTCCAAAATTTTACTATTTTTATATTCTGCGTCATAAGTTCAACTCACCTACGAAGTTTCATCGCTTAATACATATTTGGTAATGAATTATCGCACTTTTTCGATTTTTCGAAATTTTCGATATCGAAAAAGTGGGCGTGGTTATTGTCCGATATCGTTCATTTTAAATAGCGATCTGAGATGAGTGCCCAGGAACCTACATACCAAATTTTATCAAGATACCTCAAAATTTACTCAAGTTATCGTGTTAACGGACAGACGGACGGACATGGCTCAATCGAATTTTTTTCGATACTGATGATTTTGATATATGGAAGTCTATATCTATCTCGATTCCTTTATACCTGTACAACCAACCGTTATCCAATCAAAGTTAATATACTCTGTGAGCTCTGCTCAACTGAGTATAAGAATAAGCTATCAAGTACATCGAATCATCAAAAAGATTGGGTACTTATATCAATACCAACATACACTTTTAACCCAATTAACACAAAAACTTAAATTTTTTTTCAAACTAAAACACAAAATTCTTACAGTAATCAATATACACTGTAAATTAAGTTTAAAAAATAAATTTTTCGCTTCACTGGAGAGGGAGTAAATGTAGGTTATCTTTAATATACTTTATTTTTGTAAATAATTTTTGAATAAATGTACATTATTTCAAAATGAACATTTTATTGATAGTTAATTTTAAATTTTCAATGTTTATTTTTTTTATTAAATATATAAATAAAATTTTATTTAAAAATATATTACACTATAGCAATCACCCGATTTTGTGATTATTGTCTAGGGCAATTCTATTTTGAAAACAGAAGATGGTTATAAATAATATCACAACGTCTTCAACCGTTTTTGAAGTCGATGCAAGATTTTCAAAGGATTCGAGAGGCCTAGTAGGCGACGACGTTTTTTTTTCAAGACAGTCTATACAGTGTTTTAAGTCAACCTTTTGAAGTTGATCATATAAATTTTAGAAGTGTAGCCGTGCAAATTTCTAAAAAATTTTATCCAGGGTCCTATAGAGTTTGAGCATAAAATACAGCGCCCAGTTGTAGAATTGAAATTAAGATATCCACTTAGACAGCTTATGACGGTTTGAGGACGGCACTTGGCCGAATAGTTACTCCTTAACGTTTCAAGGTGTTCTCTGGTGATTCGAATAGTATATTGAGGGCTATGTAGCTCAGAATGATGGAGCGACAAAAATATCTGCCAGAAAGCATTCGTAGCTACACTTAGAGCTTCTAGGATGCGTCGATGAAGATATGAACTCCATGTCGCAGTCCTATAGGTTCTGTTCTGGCACACAGTGTGAGGGCCAGGTGGTGGAGTAGCGACTGGATTGATACTGTTCGAACTTTGGGAAACTGTAGCTCTTAAAACAGCCGAAAAACTGGAGACACTCTTTAGCGCGATGAACAACATGCCAGCATGTATGCTAAAAGTTAAAGCTGTGCCACAAGAAACATGGCTATCAATAACCATTAACAGCTGCCGTAAGTCGCCTTTGAGCGAACAAGGAGACACAAATGATTTAAAGAAATTGCGTCGACGACGAGTACTAGGAGTTAACCCAGAACATCTCCTTCGGTGAAACTACGCTTTGCATGAGACATGCAGATTATTTTACGTACGTATTTGTATTTTTTTCAGCAGACCCTGGAGTAAGTGAATGAAGGACAGTCCCTATGAAAGGAGCTACTCCTTGGATTAAATATTTGAACGATGTGCGAGAAATCGAGCCGCGTTATATTCAGACCTGTTAAATTTGAATTAGCATTAGTAATCAATTAATTAGATGCCTATCTTAATGGCCAATGATTATTTCAATTGTTTCCGCAAAAGCAATTACTAATTGATTACCATTAGAAAAAAATCAAAAAAATCATGATTTTTTCCGATTATTAAAAAAAATCAAAAATAATCAAAAGTAATCAAAAAAGGCGTTTTTGATTACTTTTGATTTTTCGATTATTTTTTATTTTTTATTTATAAAACTCTGGATTTTTCCCTCTCGGTGTATTCCACGGGTGCGTCCGCATTTGCGAGATGAGCCAATCTTTCAACATCGGAGGCAAACTCCTGCAAGGTCTCATTCGCTCTTTGGTAACGGGTTTGCAACTCAATTTGGTATATCTGTTTTCTATGCTCGCTTCCGTATCGCCTCTCTAGAGCACTCATCAAAGTTTCGTAGTTGTTTCGTTCTCCCTCTGGAATGGTCTGTAAGATTTCCAAAGCGACCTCTCGAAGCATCCACCTCGGCTTTTTTTTTCCTCAAACTGCGTTATTTTCTCTTTCATATGCGCTTCGAGTTTTGAAGATATGCGCGCCTCTTGTGCTTCTAGTTGTACTGTTATGCGTACCTCTTGTTCTTTCAGTTGTGTTTCCATCTTTGATGTAATCTGTGTCGACATTTCTGAAATACGTGTTTCTTGTGCTTCAATCTTTGATGTTATTCGTGTCTCTTGGATTCCATCTTGGATGTTATACGGTTCTCCTGGGATTCTAGTTGAGATGCCATATGGGCAAATCCCAAAAACTTTTACTTTTTTGGAGACTCGGTTTTACACACGGACAAAAAACTTAAGGTCAGAAAAAAGGACAAGGACATTAAGTTTGACCTTTTGACTATCCGATCTGATGATTTTAAAAATCAAGAAAGTGGATAGTAAGTTTTTGCAGAACTTCGAAACGTAAAAAAACGTCGATTTTTACACTTTTTCAAGCGATACCCTTGATTTTTTTTTGAATTTTTCGATAAAATTTTGCGGCATCGCTGAAACGCTATGAAATTTAAACTGAATGTTGTTTTTGAGACGGAGATTCTAAAGTATGAGCAAAATTAATGTGCCCCTCCAATACTCAAAACTATCATCAATCAAAGAAGCGATACTTTTTTCTTTTGTCTTTTTCAATATTGACAGTTTTTGCTTATAGCTTTTTGAGGCAACTGAGTATTGAAATTTGGACTATGCACGATAATAGCCTATCAGAGACTAAAAATACCTGGACTTCAAATTCGATGTGCCGCTTTCAGTTTTGAAGGTAGAGGCAGAAAAGTGGAAGCAGTTGGTTGCGTACATTTTTTCAGGAGCATGTTTTTTTGTGGGCACAGCTACAACTTTACTTTTATCACTTAATACCCGTTTGTTAATTTTTTCTCTACACCACAATGGTATACCATCAATTGCCTCATCTTGGAATATTCACGCAAGGAAAGTTATTGATGTTTGTACATGGGGCAAATATACGAAATTTCCGACAAAAATTGGCAATCGTCAAAAATTGTAGAATTAACCAGGTTCTATCATATATGTAATACTCCTATATTGCTAATAGAAAATGCTCGCAATGTGTATTGAATTCGAAATCAAACAAGACAGCCTATAAAATTTTTGTGATTGTAGCACCATAAGTGTGACAAGAAAAAATTTAAATTTAGGTACATTCAATTATTGAATATAAAAACAAAGACATTTAAACAGCAATATATCGGCACTCTGATACACACGTGTATCAAACAAATTTTACATAGCTAATGGCTGCATATATCTCCATATTTTGTTAAAATTTCTATATAATCGGTACAGAAGTGTTGAAATAATGTATATTTAACAGTGCGACCTCAATTTATATATATTTTGCTCGGTCTTTTGACTATATCTTTTTGAGGCATTATGTAAGACGAGTAACGGCGATGCACTATAGCTCCAATTTACCCCTCACGTTCCTAACAAAAAGATATTTGCGTGATACCATGTTTTAAAAAAAAATGTGTTTCTCCAAAAAAAACCAAGTTTGGCGGATTTCCCCATATATGTCTTCTGTTCTTCCAGTTGAGATGACATTTGCGACGACATTGATGTTACTGTCGATGTTTGTGCAGATATTGCAGCCAATATCATGTTCAAGTCTGTGCTCGTAACTGTCTGCGATGTTTCGTTTTTCTCTTCAATTTTGTTGTTGATTCTTCCACATCAGGATAAAAGACATACTCGTCCACATTAATTTTTCCAATTCCATAGCCTCTCGTAGTCGTGCACGAAGTTCGAGTTTATTGCCGCTTGTGTTCAATCCACGGCTCTCCAACTCCTTCTTCAGTTGCTGGATCTTCAATTCACTCTACTTCGCCATGTCCTTGTTGTATTCAACATCTTCGGAATTTATTCAACATCCCAATTCTGACACCGATTGTAACGAATTTTGGGAAATTCCGCTTATTTGCAACCTTCTGCTAACGTTCGAATCGCTAAACTGTTGAATAAATAACTCCAATATTCAATAATGCAAAATGGTTTTTATTAGACTACTTTCAAAATAAGACTTCTACTTCTCAACAGATAGCGTGCTTAAATCAACTGATTACTGATTCTCAACTTTACCTCCTTTTATACTCTGTGATTTCCTCGTTCGCATACTTCTAGGCGTTTCTAGAATTTAACTTAGTTACCAGCTATAACTACAGATGCACGTTATAGCTTCTCATATGCGCGTGTATATGTACTTGCACAAATGACTGCCTACTTTTGTGAGCATCTCAGACGATATACGCATGTGTTTGTGCGTTTCTCTCCGCTGTGTGTACCTACATATGTGTAGACATAATGATTGATTCGTTTATGTAGATACAAGTGACTGCTTGCTTTATTGTTGTTGTGGCTTATTTACTTAGTATTAGATTAGTGATGTGAGTATCACTTAGTGTCACTAATGTTCGTCACAATAGTATCCCTTAGTGTTGCTAATATTCGTCACATATGAAACCAATATTACTAAAATAAAGCGAACAATATGATAAACTTTGATTACAAAACAATCAGTGCATAGCCATAACGTAATCCAAAATAGTGGATATATTAACTTTGTATACAAAACAAAAATTGGCTTGACTTAAGGATGAACCATAGAGGATCTTTATTATTTTATATAATGAGTGTAGCAAATTATGCACGTGTATATACTTACCGGAGAATATGTTTAGATCAACGCTCATATACCATTCGCCTTATATGTTGCACGTATATATTTGCCTCGATAAGCGGTTACGATTTAATATTGCATCCTAAAATGTACTTGTATGTAGAATTATTCCGTGCATGCACCAAACAAGAACTTTTCTTTCAACAAAGCGAAAAATAGTCAAAAAAAATCATCATCAAAAGTAATCAAAAAGGCCTTTTTTCATTACTTTTGATTATTTTAGATTTTTTTTCAATAATCGGAAAAAAACATATTTTTTTTGATTAATTTTTTAATTAATTGAAAAGTAATCATTAAAAATAGAAAATAATGGCAAGTAATCATTAAATGGCGTTTAAAGAAAATTATCAATGGAACGGTTAATCATTACCATTAGTAATCATTATTTAACAGGTTTGGTTATATTGAAATATCAGCCACTGGCCCTGTAAAAACCTTCGATTTCTCCAGTATATAGAATGGATGCCGTGGGAGTTGTCGCTGCCGGTATACTATGGATCCTACGCCGCCGCCGTTGATAAAGTGATGAGAGCAATCAGTACGATCTATAGTGGAACTGGCATGTCAACTAGAAAAATTTGGTGCCACATTTTTGACATTACATGGACGAAATATGTGGCAGAAGTATCAGATCATCTTAATATTAACGCTATGTCTGAATTAAAGAAATTCATCAAAAACCCACTTATTAGCCGTGTTTTTTATACACGCGTATAAGTGTACGTTTGCGCGTGAAAAAACGCCTATCCTCGCTTAGATAACATATATGTAATACTTCTATATCACTACTACTGAACTGTGGTGCAGTCTGTCAAACATTACAGTACATATATTCAACGAGAGAAGGAGACAAAATCTCAAGGCTATCGTTAAATTTTTGTAAAAAAGGGGCTTAAATATATGTATATTTCAACAGTCGTCTATCACCGATGTACTCAATTGCAAAAATTATTTTTCTACGCATGAATTCAGACGACCTTTGACGTTGAGTCACCCTTCTGGTTCAATCTGGCCGGAAAACAGGATTAGTTGGTATGATCGTTGCTTGCTAATTTAACAGCAGCTTCAGAGCCCACCGAATACGGCGATTGCGGTGGGATAAAATGAAATTCGAAACCTGTGATGGACGAAAAGTCGGAAATTTCCTTTCGCCTTTGATCGCACAAGTAGCGCTGGTAAAAATCCTGCAATTTGTTGTGACTCCCACGAAATTTGTTGCTTTAAGAAATATTTTCCACTATTTGAGAAGCTTAAACATTTTGGCATGACATACCTTTTAACTTATAAGCTTCCACAAGACTTCGTGGAAACCTCTTTTGGTTGCAGTTGGGGCAGCGCAGTTCAATTAAAAGTGCATATAGACGGCTCTTAGTAAGGTACGAGTTAAGTGCGATTTAAAGTGGGAATTGTACCTTCGACGGCGTATCCATTCTAGAGGCGTCATCAGCGTCTACTAGTATCCTTAAAAAATTATCGTGGTAATAGATTTCGAGTTAGCAAATGTTTATGTTAATACGATGTGGGGATTGTCTATATATGTATGTGGACAATGTTGTTCGTTATATTGCTGGCTATGTTGCTTGGAAGTTACAAAAGAAAATAAAATTTTCCACATGTCAAGGAAATTGATAGGTGAATAAATGCCTTTACTTTCAGCGCACAAAAATAAAGGTCCGCTTGTCGCACCATCTGTGGAGATATGTAAACGCATGCCATGGAAAGGCAAAATTAAGTTTTGTAAATAAAATTTTTCAAAATACAAGTGATGCATTCTCCAATAGTATCATGGACGATCATATCAGCCATCGAAAATTTATTTAGCAATGACACATTTAATAATCACGGACGCAGCTGTGTAAGGAAGTAGTAAGTTTTTATTTGGATATTCGTTTGTTTTTGAAACGAAAAAAAGCACGGACGAAAAAAGTATGTTAGAAAAAATTTACAAAATTGATATTATTTCACACCAATATCAGCCAGCCCAGTACTCATATTTTGTTTACTTTATCAAAAATTTACTTCATTATTTAGAATTAGTATAAAACACGTTTAATATAATGCCTTGTTGGATGTATGTATACGTGATATTTTTTTCATAGTATATTTTAATTTTTTGTCATTTCAAAATATGAATTCTTTGCCTAAACAACGTTTAAATAATGCTTGTTGGTTTGTATGTATAGTAGTATATATTTATTCCTGTACATTTATAATATTACATTTCAACAATATGAATTCTTTGCCTTGTGTCTACTATTTATGTACAATCATTGTACTGTTGTATGGCTGCAGCACATGTTTAATATGAATGCACGAAGCTGTATTGTGTTTGTTGGCACTTATTTTTCATTGTTTAATAGATCGACTAAACGGAGATTTTGTAACATTAGTATGCAGACGTTGGGAAAATAAGGGATAGTGACCCGTTGTCTCGCCCTCTTTAATACTTTTTTTACACACGCTACTACAATTCGGACTACACTATATAAGCCCGCGCATGCGCAGAACATACATTTGCACAGTTTCAGCAAATATTGATTGGCAGAAAGTGCTACATTAAGTGAAGAGTGGGGACAGATAGGAAGGTATTGCATATAGAAGTATTATATATATGTTAGATACAATGCTTAAGAGACCATCTAGCTACAGTGGTTTAATACTAGCTACTACCACAGGGTGTACCGAAAAGCGGGATACACAACCCTCTGATGACCATAGGTGTATAACATATAGCTAAATCAGTTGCGATGAATTGTGGACACACTATAGAATACATAGAATTAGTGGAGGGTGAAACAGACACATATATTTCAGTTACATCTGAGTATAATACGTATAGAAATTTATTAGTATACATTTTATGCGCAGCAGATTTCAGAGGTGTATTTAAGTTTGACGCTTAGCGTCCATATAAGTTTAAGCGTGTAGACGTTTACGTGTACACGGCTATTATTAATGGCAGTGTTCGCACCTGGAAAGACGCTAAAAATTTGCATGCACAAACACATGCTGATGGCGTTAATGGCAGCACGAGGTTTACTTTCAATTCTGCACTTTCTAATGAACACTGTGCGGGAGCGAAAGCATCGATGGAATGTGTGCAACAATGGTTGGATATTGCCACACAGTGCTGGTGATCGCATACATATTCAATGTTTTCATCACCATCATTAGTGAGTCAGTCATATGAAAAGGAAGCTGAGCTTGGTGTTCAACAATTTTTACGAGCAAGCAACAATATTTGAATTTTTTGAGGAACTTTAATGGCTAAGAGCGAATTATGGTGACTTGATACCATAAAGCAATAACCAGATAAAACAGCTGATGCGAGCCTACCTTATGGAAATCAATGTAATCGAGTTAGCGTTATGGTATGGCACCATTTAAACGCCGCGCCAGAGATCGTATAGTATCCCTTGGATGTATATATCCGTCAACTAAAATATGACGGGGTGCGTCAATAAATCATCAGATGCGCTCACTTGGAATGAGATCGGATGGTAAATTTTTCAATGAATTCAAAGATAAGGTGTCGGCACTATGACGAAAAATGATTTTTGATTAGAAGCACGCTTTCTCACACTACTATACTGATAATTACATAATGAATTGGCTACACTTAAAAGAGTGCTAACTTATGTAAATAATAAATATCGAGTACAATAAAGTTTTTTACAGAACCTGTGTTAAATTTAAAAACTCAGCATTACGTTTGGTTTAGCTGATGGTATCAATTGTGTTAACACGTTTATTCTAATCTGAAAAATCCCCTTAAAAATTTTGACCTAATAATTATTGGCACCTAAGGAGTAGAAGGTTCAACGTGGTATTGTTGTTGTTGTAGCAGTGCTTCGTGGTGTTCTGGGGACGTAGCGGCTCTGAGCGAAGTATTTTGGCAGGCCTGTATTTTCTTCCAGTGAGTACCTTTAGGATTGGCGACCATATCGGGACGCGTAGAATGCAATCTGCCGCCAATTTCTTTGTAAGTGGTATGTGAGCGTTTCTGTGTCTTCACCCGTAGATGCTGCGCGGCGAAGAGATTAGAGAAGTTTACTACGGCTCTGGATTTTACAGGTACAATTGCGTGCGGCCTGCAGATTCTGATCGAACGTCACATCCAGTATTGTATGTTAAGACAGTAGCGTATGCATCGACTTGGATTTTCATATCGTCTGACATTGGCCGTGTACATGTGTAAGAAGGTCGCCGTTGATTTGGTGAGTGCACGATTTGAAGAGATCAGGGAGTGTAGTTGATTATTTTATACCCTAGACTCATTGTTGTGGGGCCGGGACCGTGGCCAGTATCGTGCAGTCATACGGCGTAGGATACTAGGGTGACTCATTCTGGATGTGTAGAACATATATGTGCGGTCCCACCCTTTGAGATATGAGGATGAGGAAGACCCTTCCAAATCTTGAAGTAGCGTGCCATGGTTGACTGTCAATCAAAGCTTTCATAGTCTAGCGCTATGAGTACTGTTCTATGGTGGGGTTTTTGATCAGATCCGCAATCATCCCGCGTGTTGATGGCTTTTATCGCGGTGGTGTGTGCTATGTAGTTTTCGAAGACCATGCTGATGATGGGCAAGACGCAAGTTTACAGTTATATGGGGGGCGGGTGCAGACATGGCTTCAAGTGTCTTGGATACCGGCGATAGGAGAAGATATCGGACGATTAGAAACTCCTATGTTAGCTGTTTCCCATGCCGTATGCCGTCGGGGCCTACTTCTTTAGATGGTGTAGCATGAACGATGGCATATTCAACCTCTTTGGTTGAGAGTGGTAATTGGGGGACACCCTGGGTTTATGCTTGTGTACGCGTCTGTTGCTCGCCGTCTGACTTTGTCACCAAAAATGCATTACTTATGTCGTCAGAAAGCACTCGCTCATTTTTTCGGAAACTAACAGCACTTCATATCCGATGCGATGGATATTTTGTCGTTGTGCTTAGTTGGGTTCAATAGGGACTTTACGTAGACCATAGCTCCTCCCATCTCGTCGGCTTGTGTTTATTGCAAGCTGACTGATGCCTTGGTTAATATCCCTTATTTGGGCCGCCAGAGTCGTGCTATCTTATAGCCCACGATCTCTCACTAGATTTGCGGCATCCGCTCGATTCTTCGGCGGGAACGAGTCGACGCGGATCGATGACCTTGCGGAATGCATGCTCACCGTGATGAGCATCAGTCGGATTGGGAGGTAGCGAAAGCGATTGTCATGTGAAAGTTTTGTACATGCTGTCACAAGTTGATATCCCCTTGGCCGGGCTTTATGCAGTTATCGCAATCGTGGTGATTTATATATCTGATGTTAATATAGATGATAGTGAGAGGTCAGGGAGTGAGTGTTGACACAATAGTCAGTGTGAATGGTGCTGCATGTACTGTGTGGTACCAAGACAGAGGTGCAAAAGTGAGTAAGACAGTTAGCTTTGTACCACAGTTGAGTAGGCAGCTTAGACTTTCTCTGTTGCGCGCACGCAGGTTTGTACAGAGTACTGGGTTGGTCTCATCTAAAAAGCAAGGTAAGTCCTTTACGGTATTTCGTTCTTGATTGTGAAAGTTGTGGCCTGCGAAAATAACAGGCAGCTGACTTTTGTTTACAAATACGCCATCTGCATCATGGATTGTGGCGCTTTTACTGTCACGCATCAGCTTGTGTTAAACGCATCTATATGTAAAAATGGCATTGTGTCACGGCCTTAAACATCATCAATAGAATAGCGCCTCTAATTTTGGTATGTTTTGTATGTATATATGTACAGCTTATACACTAATGTTTGTGCACTAAAAGCCCCGTCACATAAGCAGCTTTCAATCTTATTGCACGTATTTTTATAGAGAACAGCAGATTGAGCGAAACTGGAGCCAACTGATATGAAAAGTAGCCAACTTCCAACTATGCAGCAAGCATAAGAACAAGAACGACATTGAAATCAATTGTGCTTTTCTTGTACAGTGAGAATGTTATACCAGTGGGTCGCGAAATTGTGTATTTGAATGGTCAGGCGAAAAAGCTTACATTGCGAGGTCTGAAGTGTCCTTTATAGTTCACAAATGCGACACATCTTGGTTGATGTGGTCGATTGTTCACTGGATGCATAAGATTGCGTTGAACCCATCTATATGGAAAACTTCATTGCGCCGCTGCCTTAAAGAGATTTAATATATCTTATATACATATGTAGATTATTCTTCTGTGCATGTGTTAGTCACTGAACTCCTAAACGACTGGAACGATTTTGGTAAAATTGTGTGTGTTCAAGAGGGTTTGAGGATGATTGAAATTCACAATTTGGTCCGAGAAAGTGACTAAGGCCGACCTATTGCATATAATCTTATTTATGATGCTATTAGCTTGAAATTCGGTACAGGGGTATCTCTTTGACAAAGATAATATTTGAGAACCTTTCCATTTCGTGAAGTCGACCAAGGGCCGACCTAGAAGGAGAAAGGCAGTAGGAGTGAATAAAAGGATAAAGATGAGGGGGGTGGGAGAACAATAGGTAAAAACTTCTTAAAACTTATTAAAAACTCTTAATGAAGGTAAGAATCAGTAAAAATGTATTTTGTCTGAGGCAGTAAATTGTCATTTTCGCACTACTCGATAAATTTTCCAGTTTCTTATATGGAACTCCATTAAGGATCCTCTTTCAATTCTATTTCTAGCATGAATCTAGAAATAGCTCATAAACTGTTAGATTGAAAAACATTATATGGCGAAATGTTAAGGCGCAAGATCTTTAATGGGATGAAAATCGTTTTGGAAAAGCCATACAAAAAACTGGAGATTTTTTGAATAGTACGAAAGTGACGTTTTTCTTGTTTTTCCAGAGTCTATAACTTCGCGAAATCTCAGATACAATACACTTATACAGATTTTTACCATTTATGGTTATGTTTTTTTTGTATTTTTATCAGTTCGTCTCAATCTTTGATATATGGGTCACGGTTAGAATTTTGAACCTCAATTTCAAACCGGTTATCGGTTTAAACGATTTTTTAAAGTTTCGACCTAAATGTGAAACCTCTAAAGTTACTACTAAGTTTTTTAGTTTGATTCGGTTTAAATCGATATAAACTTAGCAGAACAATAAGTATAAATTCTCAAAACTGTTTTAAAACAAAACCAAAAATATTGTTTTTTTTTGCGATCAATTGAATTATGTTTCCTAAAATTGGATTTGGTACGCTAGTCTGATCTTGTGTGTGCAAATAACTTATTTTCCCTTACGCCCCCCCGTCTCGCTGAATATTTCAGTATCTTCAAGGGCTTTCCAATGACCTTAGCGCCCGAAGTGGCAGGGTCAAACTCTAGGCAACTTTAACTGGGGTGGCTTTCCGTAATTCGATATCGAACAAAAACGAGTATCAAATAATCGTTTTTGCGTTCCGTAACACAAAATCTCGTCGCGTCGTATCGAACGTTCGATACAACCTGCTCGATAGCACCTTAGGTGTCGAATTGCTTTTCGTAAGCTAGAGTTTTTAATGCTTTTGCGATTATTTGAGGAATAATTTTAAGATAAGGAGTCAGCAAACAAACGATTTTCCCTATTGAAATTATTATGATGATTCCAATATACTTTCGAAACACTTTTTGATGCACGAGAAAAATGTACTCAAATGGAAATACGTAAACCAAAACTATGTCGTCAGCGTTCGATATCGAATTAAAGTATCGAGCTAACGAGTGTCGACTATCGCATTATGGAAACCCACCCCTGATGTTTAAACTCCCGCTGAAAAACCGGACCTTAGAAATAGTCGACTTGACTTAAAGCCCAAACACATGCGACTTTTGTGGTTTTGGCGATGGCGTCTCTTTGAAATAACGCACGTTCAAAGTTTCCCGAGACAATGGACGGAAAATAAATCAAATTTAGATTTTTCGCCATGATGAAAAATTAAAAACAACCATTTTTTTAACAGAATACAAAATTATATCTAATATATAAAATTTTTGAGTCACGGTGTTAGAGGCTTAACTCCTCCGAAACGGCTGAACCGATTCTCATGACATTTTGTGTGCATATTGGGGTAGGTCTGAGAATCGGCCAACGTCTACCTTTTTTTCGCTACGTGCCTAGGGTCTTGAGATCAAAACGTGGACCCGGGTACCCCTAGAATGTGTTTATATAATATGGATATCAAATGAAAGCTGTTGATGAGTGCTATAGTACAGGATAATTTCCATACAACTGGGAGGCTAGGTTTTCGAGATATAGCCCAAAAACGTGGACCCGAGTACCCCTAGAATGTGTTTATACAATACTAGCTTTACCAGGCGCACGTTGTAACGCCTGAGATCGAATGGATGTTGCGTTATTTTTTCTGTTTTGTTTGTTGATAATTTAATTTATTGTTCTGTAAATTGAATTGAATTTTGTACGCATATTTGGTGAAATTTTCTGTTAAAACATTTTTTATTCTTGTATGTTATTGTATCTTATTTTATATTATTGTATTGCTTTTACCGCTCATGATTGTTGCTTTGATTACATTCCGAAGAAGCATGACTGGTGAGCCAATTTTCAAAGTTGATATATGCGCAAGCATTCCTTTTGGTTCTAAGGAGTATAGAAATTCATTTGGATAATTCACAATTTTATCTTCATCTGTAACTGTGTCGATCGATTTATATTTCGTCAATTCACCAGGAAATTGATTTTTAAAGCGATCATTGATTTTGTTAACATGATCATTTTTGGGAGCATTTAAATTTAAAATTCTTAATTCTGAAATATGAAAAACTTTCGTCTTGATCGAAGGAACCTCGAGCCAAAATTTGGTGATGATCGAAGTATAGCAAATACGTTTTCATAGGGAACACACACACAGAATTTGATTTTTATAGAAGATGTAGATAGACTGAAGCTAAACAATTTTTTTAACAGCGGCAGATTACTAAACGTCCAAAAGGCATAACAGCTAAACTCAACAATGCAGTCAAACTTTAGGTGTTAAAATAACTTGAGTTTGTACGGCAGCCATAGTTTTTCCCCATTCCACATTTTACTGGAGGTTTTAGGACTTAACGTCACATAGCTCCTTACCAATTTTAATTATCCTACCATTACGACATCCAGATATATGCAGTATAATATATTCCCTTTTGTATGGGAGGTGCTACGCCCCCTTTTTCCCAATTCCATATTTTCTTGCTGGTGTTAAGGATTGACCTCAAATAACTCCTTACTGAATTTCAATGTTCTGGCATGTATACCTTCAAAGTTATGCAGTACCAAAGATTCCATTTGAATGGGTGGTTCCAGGCCCCCTTTTTCCCAATTCCGCATTTTCTTGGTGGTGTTAGGGATTGACGTCATATAACTCCTTACTGAATTTCAATGTTCGGGCATGTATACCTTCAAAGTTATGCAGTACCAAAGATTCCATTTGAATGGGAGGTTCCACGCCCCCTTTTTCCCAATTCCGCCTTTTCTTGGTGGTGTTAGGGATTGACCTCATATAACTCCTTACTGAATTTCAATATTCTGGCATGTATACCTTCAAAGTTATGCATTACTAAAGATTCCATTTGTATGGGAGGTGCCACGCCCCCTTTTTCCCAATTCCGCATTTTCTTGGTGGTGTTAGGGATTGACGTCATATAACTCCTTACTGAATTTCAATATTCTGGCATGTATACCTTCAAAGTTATGCATTACTAAAGATTCCATTTGTATGGGAGGTGCCACGCCCCTTTTATATATCGAAATTATTTTTAGCCTAAAACCTTCCCGTTGATCGAAAGAACCCATAACCAAAATTTTGTGATGATTGATGTGTGGGAAATACGTTTCCATAGCGAACACACACACACAGAATTTGATTTTTATATATATATGGCTAAATTTGGGATTTCAAAATCAACTAACCATCATCTCTCCTTCCTGTATCTTTCCTAAAAATTTCATGCCAATCTGTCGAGCCGTTCTCGAGTTATGGAGTGACAATCAAAATGTACACTTCTTTTTATATATATAGAGATGGATATCAAATGAAAGCTGTTGATTAGTGCTTCAGTAGAGGGTAATTTTCATACCCCTGGGTGACTAGGGTCTCGAGTTATAGGTCAAAACGTGGACCCGGGTACCCCTAGAATGTGTTTATAGGATATGGACATCAAATGAAAGCTGTTGATGAGTGCTTTAGTAGAGGGTAATTTTCATACCCCTGGGTGACTAGGATCTCAAGATATAGGCCAAAACGTGGGTCCGTGAACGCCTAGATAGCGTTTTTACATTACTGGTATCAAATTTAAGCTGTTGATGAGTGCTTTAGTACAGGGTAGTTTTCATACCTATTGGTGACTAGGGTCTCGAGATATAGGCCAAAACGTGGGCCCGTGAACGCCTAGATAGTGTTTTTACATTATGGGTATCAAATTGAAGCTGTTGATGAGTGCTTTAGTACAGGGTAGTTTTCATACCTATTGGTGACTAAGAGTCTCGAGATATAGGCCAAAACGTGGATCAAGGTAACACTAGGATGTGTTTTTACATTATGGATATGAAATTGAAGAAATTGAAGCTGTTGATGTGTGCTTTAGTACAGAGTAAGTTTTATGCCGCTAGGTGACTAGGTTCTCGAGATATAAGCCAAAACATGGATCCGGATACCCCTAGAATGTGTGTATATTATGGTTATGGTTTATTCATTTTTTCTTCTTTTTTCGTAACATAGTAACTTAAGTTAACATCATTCAGATTGAAATATAAGAAAAAAGGTAAACCATTCTGTAAAATATGATATAAAAATGTTGAATGCTATAACTACATAAATTATTAAATCTAATGTGTGGGGTTACATGCACTTAAAAAGCAATTAAAATGAGTATGTATGTATATTGCGAAATAACAAATATCAAATGAAAGCTGTTGCTGAGTGCTTTAAAGTAATTTTCATTGTGATATTCGATTTAGTCGCATCAACCTGGAAAACTGATAAATATGCATGCGAAGCCGAAATAAAGACATGAATTAAAAATACCCACATACCTTTTTATATACGTCCTATTCGATTTGCCTGAAATTTGGTATATAAATTTGCCTATATTAGTATTTACGATGCTGTTTTCCGGGAAGTAGACCAGAGACGGACTGGGATTAGGACTAGGACTGGGACTGAGACTGAGAATCGGAGTGTGACTGGGACTGAGACTCGGAATGGTACTGGAAAAAGATACATACCACCCTCTGGGACTGGCAATAACATATGAAGAAGAATGAGAAAAACTTGAGAGAAGAGAAAAGAGAGAAGGAGACTGAGAAAGAGATAGAATGCACATTTAAAGTCTGTGCACACTAGGCGACGCGACACGTACAGACACGTTCCACAAAATATTCGCGGCATTTTTACCTAAAGCGCCAAATACACGACACGAACATTTCCGCGAACATTCCCGTTATGTCATGTTTCTGCGACCCTTTCTGTCGTGTATGGTGGTGTTTGCCAGTTCGCGCAAATGTTCGCCAAAAATCAAAATATTTTAATTTTTGGCGAACATTTGCGCGAACTGTTAGTGCGTGTATGGCGAAATAGCTCATAATCGTAGTAATTTCTGAACGGAACAGACGTGCGCGGAAAAGTAAAATGGACAATAAAAATTTCTGAGTGAATTTATTGAAATGTATAAATCTTTACCATCATTGTGGCAAGTAAAAAGCAAAGATTATTGTAATAGAATTAAAAAGAATATTCTTTTTTTGCGATCTTCTCTCTTTTTTTACGCTTAATTGCCACAGCGAGCAATATTGCTGCAGCACAATTGTTGTCCGTATTCATCGCTGTCTGAAAGAGAACTAATGTTCGGCCAAAAGTTCGTATGGTGTATGGCCAAAACTGCGAACAAGATTGCGGAATGTTCGCGGAAATGTTCGTGTCGTGTATTTGGCGCTTAATTGGCCAACTTGGTCGTGTCGTGTCGCCCGACTGTCGCTAAGTGTGCATGGTTCCATAAGAATACATGCAAAAAATATTTTGTCGGTACGTGTCGCGTCGCCTTGTGTGCACGGACTTTTAAAAGAAAAGCTGATTTGAAACACAAATGGGCGATTCATGGCACTTCAATTTAATAACCGCGAGCAAAAAACAAATCTTACTTCCATTCTCTGGCCATTCGCGACAGCCGTTCTCCCTGTCAGCTATTATTTGAAGGTAGGTATGGCAATGGAGGAATAGAAAGATTTTTCACTTGTATGAATTGACAATGAAGTAAACTGTTGACGCAACGTAAGCGTCAAAACGACGCAAAAGTCGAAGATCTCTGTTGACTCTTGATTTTCTAGGTAAATTCTAATTAGCGTCGGCATTGGAACCTTTACCATTATTATTGACCAAAGCAGGTTACTGCAGTATGCTGGTATTTATAGTATCGAGTGGATACCTACTAGAGATATACGCCGCCGATAAACGCCGCCGCCGACGCCGATTTTATTCGTTTTTCGCACGCCGCAGCCGAATATCAAAAATATCGGCGCGGTACTATATTCTCTACTCATTTAAGACTGTTTAGGCCATTTATTGTTCATGTCGAAAATTGGTTGGATATGGCCGAAAGTGGTATCAACGGATGCGCATCACTGCCAGTTATAAGAGACTAATTGCGAAATTTAACTCTTTCTAACTGTTCATAAGTTATTAAAAAAAACAGGAGCTTTCGATGTCAGCTTAACACGGACTTTGCATCACCCAATTCACCTAGTTATTAAAACAAAACACTAAAAGAAAAGTTTTATAATAAATTAATATGCTCACTTTGCATATTTTTTTCAAAAAATTAATAATTAATAATTAATTCAAATAAAAGGACCCAAGGCGAACATTTTTCAAATTGTCCTCAAGTTGTTAAAAAAAACCAAAATACACAAAAAAGGTGCCGATTTAAAAAAACAAAAAAATTTTATTGCGACTGGTTGAAAGAATAAGCTAAATCAGTGATGTAAAGTCCTTTAGTAGGTTCTAGGGGCATAAACGCTCCTTTGAAATGATTTTTACCTCATACTTAAGTTGAGGATATATGTACGTATGAGAAGGATTTGAAAAATAACTTGGGCTTACATTTAAACACCTGTTGTTTATTTGCGAAACTATACAATAGCGTCTCAAATGTTTATTTTGATTTTCACTCTTCATCCTTCAACACCCAAGTCTCCCGGTTTGACATTTCTTAAAGTTGGCGGCCCTTATGCAAAACTAGTCCCTTGGAGTGAATAACATTGTTTATAGCCTACCAACCAAGTTTCAATACAACCTACGCGTTACGGCTCCTTTTACAAATGTGAATACGTAGGCACATATATTAACCAGGTGAGGCTTTGTCCTTCGCAAGAACACTCAAAGTGGTGAAGCAAGAGCTTTCCCAAGACAGTCGGACTAATGACCGTGTGTGCTACTACCCTAACGTAGTGGACAGTCGAACTAGTCTGAAAACTGAAGCTACGCGGTCATCCATTCTAAAATATCGTTTTCAATTAACGAATACTATTGAAATCAATGTTGTGAACACAGACGTCTGCAAAATTTGAGCTACAATTTAAAAGTTGTATACAGGGTCCTTGTAAAATTTTAATTTGTAGATGCGCCGAGGATTATACGACTTTCACCCATGAGTTACAATGACATCCACTTAGACTGCTTATGATTTCGAGGGCGGCATCCTTGGCCGAATAGTTACACCCTAACGTTTCAAGGTGTTTCTCTGGTATATCTCGGCAGCATAGCGCGACAAAAACATCCGTTAGAAAGTCTTCGGAACTACACCTAGAGCTTCTAGGAAAGTGACGTCGACGAAGGTACATATGAGTTCGAAGTCGCAGTCCTATAGCTTCTGTGCTGGCATATTGTGAGGGTCAGGAGGCGTCGTAGCGACTGGTGGTCGGGATTGCTACTGTTCGCACATCGGGAATTGTAGCTCCTAATCATCGGGAATTGTAGCTCGAAAAAACTGGATGCGCCCTGTACCACGAGAGTCATGAGTATTAATAGACCATGAAGGAGCCAAGGAGCCACTAATGATTTAAAGAAATTGTGTTCGCGACGATTATTAGGAGTTAACCCCAGGTGAAACTACGCTTTGCACGAGATATACAGACAAAAGTGTGACCATTTTATGTATCTCTATTTCTTTTCAGCAGACGCAGCAGTACCAATTCCAAAGACCGGAGTTAGGTTCGAAGCCTGTCTGGAGTAAGTGAACGAGGGACAATCCCTCCGCAAAGAGCTACTCCTGAGAATTTTTGAACGAGTGCGAGCAAAAACCCCGGATCTTTCCGAAATGCCCAAAACTTTGATTTCCTTAAATACATACAAATAAAACCTTTTCTAAATACTTTTTTTAAATAAAAAAAATCAAACTTTTTAAAGTAAGAAAACCGGCGTATGTCGGCGCGCCGCCCACGCCGCCGCCGCCGGTATATAATAGAGCCTACGCCGCCGCCGCCGATAAAGTGATCGGCGTAAACCTCTAATACCTACGCCCGCGTAATTATTTGTTCCATTTGTTTTTGTTTTAATACAAAAAAAAATTATTTAGTTTTTTTTTAATTTATTTTTTTATGAATATCAATATAGCAATATTTACAATTTGCAATCGCTTACATGTCTAAACTTGCTCGGCTTAGGCGAATGTTGTCATAATAAAATACGGTTATGTAAGAGTTTGTTTAAATTCTTAGTAACTATTGTAATAACGATTGAATATAATTTGCTTAATATCATCACGAAACTTTGCCTATTTATTAGAGCATTCAACGAAATGCATAATTGCCCTGGTAAACCCGGCGAAGCATACAAACCTTATAATTTTGTACAGTTTGTCGGTATACTTGTGAGGTTTACACGATAACACGGCGTTTGCGTTTTTAGACGAATACCCACGAAAGTAAATGTTTGTTGGCTCAAATTGTTGATTTGGTGTTATAGTTTGGTGTAGTTACTAAAATTAGGCAACTAAAGGTAAGTGACCTGCCAACGAAGTTAACTGTAACCATATACACTAGGGCGGGTCGAATTTTATGGAGAAAAAAGGGGGGAAAAAACTTCAGGTGCACATCCAGTTTCTGAATCTATGGGTCATACTGAGTAATATTGTCCATGGGACCATAGGTCTGAAATGAATTTCGAGCCTCCCTAATTTGGTTAGAAAATTTTATATCCCAATCCGAATAACGGCTTTCACAAAAAAATACATGAAAATAAATATCAAGTTCGGATTCGGATTGGGATATAAAATTTTCTAACAAAATTAGGGAGGCTCGGAATTTATTTCAGACCTATGGTCCCATGGACAATATTATTCAGTGTGATCCATAGATTCAGAAACTGGATGTGCCTTTTCAGCAATAAACTTGGCCCACCCTAATATACACCCCTAGCAATGCAGCTCAAAAAAATATGAATAAATGTAAGAGCCCTGCAAGTAGTTGGCAACAAAAAAACTTTAAAAAATATTTTTTTCCAAGCAGATATTTAGATAATGAATAATTGAAACATTCAACTTCCATAGTTGTCGAATTCATTAAACTTTTGAGCTATTTGACTTCGCACTTTCATTCGACTCAGCTTTTGCAAGACATTGGCGGCGGTTTTTGTATCCGCCTCCCAAATGGCTTCCTAGTTATTTATTCCTCTCTTTGGAAAGAACTTCTCATATCAGTCTGAATCTTCTGTAAAAAAAACCTACTTCTTAAAATATTTTATCGAAAAAATTACATTCGCGATGCAAAAATAGTAGTTATCTATCATCTTCGACACTTAACATCTTATCGCCTTGGTACTTCATTCCTATCAAAGTAATAACAGAAATTAATAGGAACAACGGCGATATCTCCGGCGATCATTTTTCGGATCAGTGACTTGCCCTATAGAAAATGCTGGCACTCAATACAGCTGCAACTGTAAAGTACAAGCATTTTCAGTCGAAATAAATTATTTAGGTAACAAGTAAAGAACACGCATCGTTTCGGTAAAAAAAAACACGAAAAATTGTGTTCGATAGAGGCTTTTTCCTTGATTACAACTTCACTAAACATTGTTTGCGGAAACGAAGAATAAGATAGATATAAGGGTCAGAAGTTTTATGTTCAAATCCTATACCTTTTTTTTCAGAACTAGGTAAACGATGAAAACGTTATAAACAACATTGGAAAGGTAATTAAATTTAAATTTGGCGAATATTATGAATATAACTTCGAGAAGTTTTGAAAAAATTGTGGAAAAAGGGGATACAGTTTTTAATTTTGTAGTTTTTTTCCGGGTTCAAGGCCAGAACAATAATTTTTTTCTAATGATATTTATTGTTATTTTTTAATTTTTCTAAATTTGAAAAATTGTATTTTGTTTTTGGAATAGTAAGTAGAAAATTTTTCAGACAACCTGCCATAGCTGCGCAGATAGATGCATTTCGAAGGATGCTAAGCCTTCATCATCAGTACGCGTTAGGCATGCTGCGCTAACCATTTAGCTATACAGCGGTGGTTTGTTTGACTGGCAAATTTTTTTCCAAAAACAAAATAATATTTTTCAAATTTAGAAAAACTAAAAAATAACTATAACATTTTTTTAACTTGTTTTTTTCTTAAGATGATACTAATTTTAAATTCTTCCTCCCTGCACCATTGAAAATTAATAAAGAGAAAATTGAAAAAAAAATTGTACTTCTAATACTATGTTCAAACAGAGAAATAAATTGAGGCGATTTCGATTTAAATTGAGTGGTGTTCATACAACTTAATTTACCTTACACAATAGTAATTTGATAGCTGGTTGGCTCATCTCTACAGCAACAACATACCTTAGTTCAAGCTGTCAAAATGTGCGTGTTGGTATTAGGCGAATGGAATGAAATGAAAACATAAAACTTTGAAATTTTTGTTTGTTGTAAGAAAATGTGTTCAATGTTTTGGTTTCATTTTGAGTTTGCCATGTTCTTTTGACAATCCCGACTCCAGTGAAATGAAAAATGTAAAATCAACTGATGAGATAAGCCAACCATATAGTTGAGCCATACGTAACTGACGTTTAAATCTACTCAATAAACTTTACAAGGTTGCATTTGCGGTTTGAAGCAATTTATTACGCAATTTTTTTTATTGGCAGTTTATTATTACAATTTATTGTATGATAAATTACGTAATAAATAGCCCAAATGGTATAAATTGCCAATTTGGTGTGTGTTTGTACATAGTAGGGGGACTCATGAAAGCATATAAATTTATAAGGTGTAAAATTATATCCATTTACACACGCTGTTATATGAACGCACCTAGTAATATTCTTGATAAACTTAATCCTTTATCACCTGTATTATTGCCAAAAAAAATTTTTTCGAATGTTATACAAATTTAAAAATGCCAAAATTAAGTGAAAAATCAAAACTAAAACGCCTTTACTAAAATATTTTGTAAATGACTTACTGATGTTGCAGATTTCTGATGAAAATGCCTGCTGTAATGTCTGCAAGGTTGCATTCCTTTGAGTTTACCGCGTTTACACAATGAAATGTGCGCGTAAATTTCCACAAATTGTGTAAATGGTTTTTCATACAAAATTTGACAGCTCGTTTACGCACTAGATAAATTTATACGTTTACACACTTTATAAGGCATTTATAAGGTTACATGAGTCCCCCTAGTATAAGCCACAAGTAGGCGAAATACGTTTAAGCACTAGCGGTCATTGTGGATAAAACTTATCCACCATGCTAGCGGTTATGTCTAGCAATGTGCCTAGTATGAAAAAAAAACACGAAAAAAAACTCTCAGAAGGTAAGCATTTTTTCAGTCACACAAAAAATTTACATTTTCGAATTAAGCACATACAAACATACATTTTCAAATGTTCTACAAAGCAAAACATTTTTTTTATTTTACACACGTTTGACAATAAAATTCTGAACTTGTTAATCCAAACAGGATAAATATAATAAGAGCCACCAGTCTGCTGCGAGTGGCGAATAACTCGCTGGAAATCAAAAAATTGATGTCGAATGTTTTCTAAGAGGGACATTTTTGAATTGTCTCGCATTTATCCATGCGGTGTAGGCACCTTGTGCAACTGTGATTTTAGGAAAGAAATAATTAGTTATTTAAATACAGTCGGAAAAATAAACGCATTCGTAACGCAAGTCGTAGGTTTTTTTTTGGGCGAGATGTGCATAAATGTCTTCTATACATTTTCGTGGGGTATTTGTGTTTATTTTTCCGACTGTATTAATTAATTAATTAATTCTGTTTCCAAAAATCACATTTGCATAAGGTGCCTACACGGCATGGATAAATGCGAGACAATGCAAAAATGCCCCTCTTAGAAAACATAAGGCATCAATTTTAAAATCTCAAAACGCAGAGGCGCATAGTCATAGTCAAAGTAAAATAGGTTTTATATCTAGTTGCACCTTTTTTGACAGATAGATCATAGAAAGTTGTGTCAAAAAGCTGCAACTAAATTTAACACCTATTTTATTTTGACTATAACTACCCTACAAGAACACTGACTATCATATGACTATCATCTGATTGTCAGGAATGTCAACCTAACGATCAGCGCCTCATACAAACTTTCTATCACAAACTTAAGGGGGCTTGCGCAAATGTGATGTAAACAACTGTGTACGTGTGAGTTTTTGTCTCCTTCTTATACACCAACATGGCCTACTGATTAAGTATATAGCCGTACTGCTCACTCTCATTCCTTTTCCTGGATCAGTGCTGACACTCTAACTATCAAAAAGTGTCATAAATGATAGTTTACTGTAGATATCAGGTTTGACTGTTATACTATCATAAATGACCATTGTTATATTCCGCCAAAAATGAAACAATGCTTTTTGCTTTTTATTTACTTTATTTCATTACGTTTTTAATTTTGTACGTGATAAAAGCATACGTGTTTCTTATTTGTTTAAAATAAATAGTTTTATAAGAATTCGAGTTCAAAATGTTCATTTTAAATTCAGAAAATAACAAAACAACAGAAGAGCGCTTTCCTCATGCGGAAACACATTTAAAAATGAATCACCACTAACCACTTTTATTTTTCGCGTATCAATTTTTTGAGTGCGCCCCATACATTCCGCCAGCTTTTGGTATTTTTTAATATTATTTTCGATTTTTTTTTCTTTAGCATGGAGCTTTGAAATGCTCTCTTTTTCATTTTTTAAACTTATTTTTTATATGGTTTTCGTCGGTTGAAAATGGCGGAATTTAAAAAATAACAAAACAACCGTGATAATCATTTGATTGTCATATGACAGTCAGTAGTGACAACATGATTAAATCGGATAATCTGTTCTCGCATACATAAAATTCCGTTGAGAATTATGTATCTGTCTCACATGCATTATGGTATCTGCTGTATGTTCTTTTGTTCTGTACCAGGTGTCCGAAGCTTCCCAGTTTGAGTCCTTTTTCATGATTATAGGCTGTCTTGGGAACATGCGGACATGCGTGAGCGAACAAGGGAACATACATAAATTTGAGTATCAATGTTTACGTCATCGCAGGATCAGCATTGTCAATTACAAGTGTGAATATATTAGTAAAACTACCCTACAAGAATACTGACTATCATATGACTATCATCTGATTGTCAGCAATGTCAACCTAACGATCAGCGTTCTATCACAAACTTAAGGGGACTTGCGCAAATGTGATGTAA
>JARSSU010005565.1:0-18161 GCA_029619165.1 Eurosta solidaginis
AACTTGGCGGGAAGTTGTCCGTGCCATTCTGTTTATGTAGACTTAGTGAAAATAAACAAAATCAGTTGACGACCACGCCAAATTTAAAACAAAAATTGTTCTAAAATCTAACGCTAACAAAAAATTCAATTACGATACATAACTAACATATAGTGATACTTCACCTAGGTAGTGGTAAGGTGAAACAAAGTACCAGAAAGACATTTTTTAAAAACGGGTGTGACCCCTTAAAGGAACACTATCACTTTTTCTGGATAAATAATGGCTTGGGCTTGCCTTCAGAGAATCACTTAGGCACGCCACTGCTACGATCGTTATTTCACAACTTTTTCGCATCATCTACTGATGTGAAGTGGGTGTTATGTATCGTCTTTTCACTGTGTCACCATTCCCCGCCAATGTCACCAATCTCTCCGTTTTGTTGTAGCATCTATGTCCGCACAGAAATTTTTCCATGAAACCCTCTTCGAACTGCTAATTTAAGGTTTATAGATCCCAGAAAAGGTCAACAGATCTCTGTTTTTGTCCGCCAATGTGGTCCCGCAATGGACTTTTCCCGCTTATGTCAGGTTCTGGTGGTTCGTTTCTACCTCGCCTTCTCGCATAGTTGTAGGCTTATTTAAAAGGCTCGCAGCATCATTCAGCTGTTAGTCCACTTTTAACATCTCCGCCCAAAGCATATCGCCGTCGGCATAAAAAATATAGGTTCCATCCGGCCAATTTGTAGGGAAAATTAAAAGAAGCACGACGCCAATTGGAAGAGAAGCTCGGCCTAAAATCTCTTCGGAGGTTATCACGCCTTACATTTTATTGACTGTTGATTGCTGTTGAAATGACCAGTGAGATCAGTTGTGTTAACAGAAAAATCAGTTAGATTGATTGATTAGGAATCTGTCAATTTTACAGAATTTTGTTAACTTAGGAGCAAATTTCTCTTCTGTTGAAATGACTGAACTAATTTGTTCACTTGACAAAGAACTTGGTCGAATTAACCATAATTCGATCAATTTCACCGAATCTCCTTTATGTCAAGAATAGCAGAACCGATTTGTTGATTTTACTAGCACCATTTTTTCAGTGAAGGCTTCAATATAAACAACATAAAGATTTTACCATTTGCTCCATTTTAGGTCCTACTTTTCAGTGCGAGTTTAAACTCTATTTAAGGATGATTAGAGTTGTACCCTGCCACTTCGGCCGTTTAAGCTGAGATGAGCAGACAAATTTTATATTATCGATCAAAGAGCCAAGTCTAAACTCTAGTCGACTTTAATGAAGTTTGAATTCACACTGAAAACCCGGTTCTAATGGGTAAAATGTGACTTTCTAATCAATATTGTCAGAGAACATACATACATATTTTCCAAACAATTTCTTTTAACTGTTGAATATTTGAGCTTTGCCTAAGCCAAAACTCTACACTTCTATTGTGGATTAGCGGTCGCATTCGATATTCTGACATCGGAAATAATTTAGAACAACTCGCTTGCAGTCTTCATTGTTGTTGTTGTAGCGATAATAAACACACTCCCTGAAGGTTTTGGGAAGTTATCGATGTTGATGACCCTTTGCCGGATATAGATTCGGTACTTTCTCGGGAACGATGTAATGTGACCACATTGAACTTTCTAGGTCATCCTCATGGAACTTGGGTTCGCCAGAGCCTCGCATGCTAAATATGTATAATATTATACACTCATATTTGTAGCAGAATTTGCCTCGCGTATGTGACGTTGACAATTGGGTTGCTGAAGCTCTGATTTGCGCTTATCAACCTCTTGAATCCCTTCATTCTATGTATGCAATAATGCATATGTCTACTATTGTATTTGTGTCTATTCTTTTAATATTTATTGTGAATTGTATGTTATTTGTAACTATCTAACATAAAGGGCCGAGGGAATAAAAAATATTAATTGCTTTTGTTTTTATAATATATACGTTAAATTTTTGCATTTGGACTTTCCTGCACGATTCAGCGTTTTTGACAGTGTACTTCAGAAAACAATTGAACATTGCACCTACACATTTCAATTTATCAGCGCCACAAACCTTAAAAGATTCAGTGCGACATCTATTGCAAAGGGTTGTAATAACAGTTAACAGATTGAGCGTATTCAGCTTGATGATGATGATATAAAATTTTAGGTTACTGTTAAGTATGATTTATTGCAAATTTGAAGTCGTCACCCCAGTGTCGTAATAAATAAAGCGTCGGCCTCCTAAGCCGAAGATTGTGGGTTCGAGTCCCATTTGGGGTAAAAAACTTATTCTTTTAAAATATTTTATTTTTATGCTGTATGCGTGCTTAAATAATATCTGTCCCCACTGATGAAATACGGCTAAACCATTTACACAAACTATGCGGCTAAGCCATTTACTCATTAGCGTGCTCCGCCTACCATACCGTAGGTCACAGGTTCAAGTCGCGCGCAAAGCAGCGTCGAAAATTCAGAATGAATGAAAATTCATCTGACTTGCAGATAGACGTCGCCGCCCATTTGAATCGTTTTTCGCACGCCGCCGCCGAATGTCAAAATTATCAGAGCGTTACTATATTTCCTATTCATTTAAGACTGTCTAGGCGGTTTATCATTCATGTCGAAAATTGATTCGATATGGTCGAAAGTGATATCAGCGGATGCGCATCACTGCCAGTTATAAGAATCCAATTGCGAAATTTGACTCCTTCTAACCGTCCAAAAATTATTTAAAAAATATTGGGTCTTTCAATCGCAGCTCAACATATCAACGGATTTTGCGTCACCAATTTCACCAAGCTATAGAAACAAAACACTGAAATAAAATTTATATAATAATTTTTTAGAAAATTACTAAAGAACAATGGAGTCACATAAAATTACTCAAGTCGATCATGTTTTCAAAATTTCCTTAAGCTATTAAAATTTTCTTTTTTGACATCGCAAGATATGTGATTCAATGTTCGATTCGAGCAAAAAAAGCAATTATCGCAAGATATTTATAAAATACGAAACACGCATTTGGAAGCATTTTGGTTTTGTATGATTGCACCCCAGCAAGAAGTGGAATAATTCTTTCCTAAAAATTGTTCTACAGTCACTCAAAACCAGGGCTGCCGACCCTCAGGTTTTTGCCCGGAAACTCAATGGGGTTTAAATGCCCCATACTTAATTTGAAGATATGAGAAGCGTTTAAAAAATCAATTGGCCATATATTGAAAACTCTGTTGTTTACTTGCGAAACTATAAAATAGCATCTAAAATGTTAACTTCGATTTCCACACTTGATCATTACCAAAACCCCAGTCTTCCGGTTCGACATTTCTTAAATTTGGTGGCCCTATCCTCAACTATGTAGTCCTTTGGAGTCAATAATATTGATTATAGTCTATCAACGTAGTTAAAATATCACCTACACATCATAGCTTATGTTACAAATGTGAATTGTGAGCTCATATGTATATTTACCAGGTGAGGCCTTCCGTCGAAGACTCAAAGTGGTAAAGCAAAAGTCTAAAAAATTAACTAACCTAACGTTAACATCCGTAAAGAACACTTATATAAAGAACAGTTTGGACTGATCATACAACCGTTAACATCTTTCAACTTAAAATTGGTCGTCGAAGGCTATTGAAATCACATTTAAAAAATGTTATCCAGGGTCCTTGTAAAATGGAAAATATATAGATGCGCCGAGGATTATATCTTCTGGAGAACTATTTCTTGCTGTTAATGGATATCAGTAAGATTCGAGTTCAAACCTCTGCCCTGTACCCTGTACAGCAAACCATAGTAAACAATACAAAAACCAACTTTGTTAAATACTCAACACCTTAACTAGTTTCACAATGAAAACTTTCTTTCCTTCAACAATTTAGAACTTTTAAACAAAACTGGTATTATTTTTACTTCCCCTATTCATTTAATTTTTGTATGTGTTATTCTTCGGCTAACGTACTGGTAGTAAATCAGAAAAGGAGGCCCGGTCCACTCCGCAAGCTCATTTATCGACCTTCCAAACTAAGCAAGACAGAACAGAGAAGAGTTGCGAAGGCAATTATAATTTATCCACCTTACGGTATTTGGTATCGCGTGTCCTTTTGTTTGTTAATTACAGTGTTACAATTTTCTTTGTTTTTGCAATAAAAACGGTTCAGGCAAAGCAGCTTTTTTGTGGTATGACGATTCAACAAAATGTTTGAATATGAACCATTCGCCCCATATGAAACCATTGGGTGTCTACGATGTACTAGAAAGGATTTACAATCCATAGTAGAGATGATTGGCGGACATCAGTTGGTCATGGCATATCTATAAAAATAGGAAAATAGTATTGGGTTTCCTGCCGAAAGGCTTTTATAGCTCAGAAATATAAGAAGACTGTAGATAGGTCCAAACTATGCAGGAAACGCGATCAGGAAGGTCATAAGGCTGCAAGTTGCGAAAACGCATCGAAATGCGCGCTATGTGGGGGACAACATTCGGCAGGCAGTTTTAATTGTCCACAAAGAGAGGGTAGCAAGGAGACTGTCTCATGAGGGTATTGCAGCTCAATTTAAACCGTTGCCAGGCAGCCTAAGAGTTTTATCCCATACAGTGTATGAAGGAGGATATGACATAATTGTACTTTCTGAACTATGCAAAAATCGCCAGGAGGAGGCTTGACTCTCAGACTCAGCAGGGAAAGCCTCAATTTGGGCACCAGGGAATTTTTTTTCACAGGAATATATGGCGCCAACGGTAGCAGGATTCACGTGGGCAAAAATCAACTGTAAATACGCCTTCAGTTGCTATGCCCCTCCGAGCATGACCATCGCCGAGTTCGAAGACATCATGTACGGGATCACCATGAAAGCACGAAGTAAACACCCGATTTTAGTGTGTGGAGACTTCAATTCATGTTCATCTGTGCGGGGAAGTAGATGAACCAACGAAAGAGGGAGGGTCCTTCTCGAAATCCTTACTGATCTGAGCCTAGAACTCCTAAATGGACCAGGGATATATACCTTCGATACAGGTACCAGACGATCCATTATAGATCTCACCTTCGCTAGCAGTAACGTCTACACACAGGAAATGCAAACAGCACCTTTTCGATCCACAAATATTTGATATTATCTGGAAGGATGCCACAGTACGAGGATCGCATGCGGAAGACCAGTCGGTTCAAATAACTAAGTCGCTATGTATGGCAAGTGATGCTGCCATACCCAGAAGTCGCGGAAAAGCCCAGCGTACTCCGGTATATTGGTGGCACGACGAAATTGTGGAAGAGCTTAGAAAATGTCACAAAGCACGAAGAATAGCGCAGAGAGCACGCTCATCACCACAATATGCGGAGATACACAGCACCTATATTGCGCAAAGAAAGGCACTTAAAACCGCCATAAAAAAGAGCAAGAAATTGTGCTTCAGGGGACTGCTTGATAATGTCAACCTTGAATCTTGGGGATCAGACTACAGAACTGTGATGACTAAAGTTAAAGGACCGATATCACAGCAACCCACGTGTCCGATACTAATCAACAAGTAAGGAAGGCTAAGTTCGGGTGTAACCTAACATTACATACTCAGCTGAGAGCTTTTGAGACAAAATAAGGGAAAATCACTATTTAGGAAAATGAACCTAAGGTAACCCTGGAATGTGTTTGTATGACATGGGTATCAAATGGAAGGTATTAAAGAGCATTTTAAAAGGTAGTGGGTCCCCATAGTTCTATATGGGGACGCCATTTCGGCATATCGCCATAAAGGTGGGCCAGGGGTGACTCCTGCAAGATTCCAAGGGCTTTTGATTTCGCCCTCCATAACTTTTTCATTATCTTCTACTTAATATGGTAGGTGTCACACCCATTTGACGAAGTTTTTTCTAAAGTTATATTTTGCGTCAATAAACCAATCCAATTACCATGTTTCATCCCTTTTTTCATATTTGATATAGAATTATGGCATTTTTTTTTCATTTTTCGTAATTTTCGATATCGAAAAAGTGGGCGTGGTTATAGTTCGATTTCGGCCATATTTTTTTTTACCAAGATAAAGTGAGTTCAGATAAGTACGTGCACTAAGTTTAGTAAAGACATATCGATTTTTGCTCAAGTTATCGTGTTAACGGCCAAGCGGAAGGACAGACGGTCGACTGTGTATAAAAACTGGGCGTGGCTTCAACCGATTTCGCCCTTTTTCACAGAAAACATTTATCGTCCTAGAATCTATGCCCCTACCAAATTTCACAAGGATTGGTAAATTTTTGTTCGACTTATGGCATTAAAAGTATTCTAGACGAATTAAATGAAAAAGGGCGGAGCCACGCCCATTTTGAAATTTTCTTTTATTTTTGTATTTTGTTGCACCATATCATTACTGGAGTTGAATGTTGGCATAATTTACTTATATAGTGTAAAGATATCAAATTTTTTGTTAAAATTTGATGAAAAAAACAAATTTTTTAAAAGTGGGCGTGTTCGCCATCCGATTTTGCTAATTCTTATTTAGCACACAAATAGTAATATGATTAACGTTTCTGCCAAATTTCATCAACGTTTGCCAAATTACAGCTTGCCAAACCTTTTAATTTCCTTATTTTAAAAGTGGGCGGTGCCACGCCCATTGTCCAAAATTTTACTAATTTTCTATTCTGCGTCCTAAGTTCAACCCACCTACCAAGTTTCATCGCTTTATCCGTCTTTGGTAATGAATTATCGCACTTTTTCTGTTTTCCGAAATTTTCGATATCGAAAAAGTGGGTGTGGTTGCAGTCCGATTAAAAAGCTATCTGAGGTGAGCGCCCAGGAAGCCGCATTCCAAATTTCATCAAGATACCTCAAAATTTACTCAAGTTATCGTGTTTACGGACGGACATGGCTAAATGAATTTCTTTTTCGCCCAGATCATTTTGATATATAGAAGCTTATATCTATCTCGATTAGTTTATGCCGTTACGGAGTGCCGTTATGCGAACAAAGTTAATATACTCTGTGAGCTCTGCTCCTACAGCTGACTTTAGAAAGCCCAGGTGGCTTCTGGAATAATCAATATGGATTTCGCAAATCAAGATCTACCGTAGATGCAATATAAACAGTTTTCAATATAGCTAGAGAAGCTATCTCTGGAGGCCAAAATAAAGGGAAGTTCTGTGCCCTGATTACATTGGACATCAAGAATGCTTTTTAACACTGCGAATTGTATGCAGATAATGGCAGCGCTGCGAAGCTTCGGCATACCAGCTTACTTACGCAGAATGATAGGTAGCTACTAGAGTACTTCTTTTTGACACGGACCAAGGAGATAAAGAGTACAACACCACTGGAGGCGTCCCACAGGGATCTGTTCTCAGTCTAATGCTATGGAATGCAATGTATGGCGGGGTGCTAAAGATTGATCTACCAGAAAATTCGCAAATTGTGGATATATTCATATGCATATATGCTTATGATATTGCAGTGGTAGTAGTGGCCAAGAAACTGGAACTGCTTTAAGCATTATGTAATGGCGCCGTAGCAAGAATAAAGGAATGGCTGACCAATACGGGACTGGAGTTGGCTAGCCATAAGACAGAAATGATATTAGTATGCTACAAATGGTCGGCGAACGAGTTAGTCTTAACTGTTGGGGATCATCCAATCACCTCAAAGGATTCTCTAAAATACTTAGGAGTGCACGTTGACTCTAAGTTAACTTTCAAAGAGCATTTCAGAGCAGTGGGACAGAAAATTACCAAAGTTAGTGGAGCAGTTATGCGAATAATGCCTAACATTGGTGGACCGAGCGAAGCTACCAGTCAGCTATTTTCCACAGTAACCAGCTCGGTAATATAATCTATACGCAGCACGTATGGATCTAAACGGACTCATCAAAAACATATATTAGCAGCATACCGACTTGTAGCTATAAGAATAGCAAGTGCTTATCGGACGGTGTCCGACGACGCGATCCTGGTCCTAACCCGGAAAATCCTAGCGGACTTACTGGCAAGCGAAATGGCCACTCTGTATAACACTAATATCGAGCAACCATCTGAAGACGCCAAGAAAAGAGAAAAGACACAAACAATAGCTAAATGGCAAGAACGGTGGGAGGCCTCTAGTAAAGGGCGTTGGACCTTCACGTTAGTTTGGGACGTAGCTCATTGGAATGAGCAGAAGCACGGCGAACTGAACTACCATCTCACGCAGAAACTGAGTGGACATGGCGGTTTCAAAGAGTATTTATGGAAGCGTAGGATAGAGGACGATCCTCTTTGCCCGCGGTGTACCGCGGAGTTAGAAAACGCAGAATACGTCATGTTCCATTGCCCCCATTTTCACGAGGAAAGACTCACCTTGCATAGAGTTTTTGGGGCGAACCTACCACAGAAATTTAGTATCACAAATGTGCAACAGGAAGGAATACTGGACTGCAGTGAGCAAAATGGTATTTATAGTCATGACACGCCTGATGGGTGCTGAGAAATGAGAAGGCGAAGCAGTGGCGATTAAATCTACACTCATAGCAAACAGCGGGAACCTGGACGCAGGGACAACAGTAGGCTCTTAAAAAATGAGAAATATGGAACGCCACTCTGAAGTAATGCGAAAATGGTACCGGGGTGGGCGACGGTTCCAAAAGTGGGGCTGTTTTTTAGTTTACGATCACACGGTTTCTACGACGGCAGCAATTATGGTGCATAGGCATTTTTCAGGCCTCCCGCAAAAAAAAGGTGTTATATATAAATATATAAATCATACATCACTGCAGAAAGTTAATACTCAGATTAGATTCTGCAGAACTCAAATATTTTTTAGTAGTTATGTTTTAGGTGCGACCTAAATAAATATAACAATTACAGATGCCTTACGTTGGGCAAAGCTTAACATTATATACCTTTTTGTAATCCATTATGGTATACCAAGTAGGTACATGGTTCAAAATGGCGGCAGTTCAAATCACAAAGTGGTAGTATATGCTAGAGTAGAATTAGCTGTATTCAATAACCATCCAAAGCTCTTAAAGAAGTCCAAAAATATATTGCAGATAACCTTCCATGATTTTAGGCATGCTCCAGCTAGAGACGGGCGTTTTTCAGAAAATGATCAACAGTGATTCAGGTTTCGATACAATAACTACTAACTAAATGAAGAAAAGTCACGCCCTATATTTGTCTCATCATGCCTGTGCTGATGTACTACTCGAAACCATTTAATTTGATACGTCTCTCCCATAAATCTTCATCCTCGGATCAGATACTTGCAGCGGGACTGCTCCATACTCTCTTGTTCCGGGAAGGTGTTGAACCTAAATTGGGCCCAGAGAAGTGGTTTTGCTGCTCTTGTCGGAAACGCTTTTTTTGGACGATCACACTCATGTCAGTGTGTCACGTGCAAATGATGGGGAAAGGGATATTTTGGGCTAAATCCCAGCATTCGTTGGCTCTGTCACTTCTTTTAATATTATGCGACGCCTCGTTGTTCTCACCCTAGAGGGAGGGTCACCAAGACACCATTTACACAGCGAAACAAAGTGCTGAAAAAATAATTTTTGTTGAATACCGAGAAACCTGGGCATACCAACAGATATCCTATTGAAAAAGGCTCGCAAGCGCTACGAAGAAATCAGGCAAAAAAGAATTCAGCCGCTTGAACGGAAATGCCATAAAAAGACCCTCAGAGATATTCACAAAGAGTCGGCAAATTACTAGCCAATAAATGCCCGGTGAACCATATTCTCCATGAAAAACACCCCAAACTCACAATGTGAGGAAATATAAATATGCACTTTAATCCCATTCGAGTATCCGAAAGGAATTTTATGTGGATAGCGAAGAAGAGGAATATAATTCCAAACTACAAAACTTATTGAGTATGTCAGGTGTTGAGCCAAAGCAGTGGACATCTTCAGTGGAAAGCAGCGGAGCTTCACAAAATTCTAGTAGGACACTTCCACCACACCACAAACTTTAACATGAAGAAAAGACTAACAATAGAAGTGCTTCGTATCCAACAACAAATATAATGTGCAATGAACTTCAAAGAAGATGTTGATGACGTACAAAAAACGTGTCAGCTGACAGAACCTATCTTATGAGTGTGCAATGTAAACGAAAACTCACCGACGTGCAACGCACGTACGTACTAGAGGCTTACGACGATCACTTTATCCGCGGCGGCGGCGTAGGCTCTATTATATACCGGCGGTGGCGGCGTGGGCGGCGCGCCGACGTACGCCGGTGTTCTTACTTTAAAAATCTATTTAAAAAAATAATATTTAGGAAAAATTTTGTTTGTATGTATTTAAGGAAATCAACGTGTTGGCCATTTCGGAAAGATCCGGAGTAGCTCCTTTTGGAGGGATTCTCCCTCGTTTACTTATTACAGAGAGGCTTCGAACCTAACCCCGGTCTTTGGTCTGCTGAAAAGAAGTAGATATATATAAAATGGTCACACCTTTGTCTGTATATCTCGCGCAAAGCGTAGTTTCACCTGGGGTTAACTCCTAATAATTCTCGCAAACACAATTTCTTTTAATAATTTGTAGCTTCTTGGCGGTCACGCACAAAGGCTACTTACGGTTCCTACTAATACACATAACTCGTGGCACATTGCGCCAGTTTTTTCGGCTGTTTTTAAGAGCTACAATTTCCGATATGCGAACAGTAGCAATCCCGACCACCAGTCGCTACTACGCCTCCAGACCCTCACACCATATGCCAGTACAGAAGCTATAGGGCTGCGACTTCGAATTCATACCTTCGTCCACGTCACTTTCCTAGGTGTAGCTCCGAAGACTTTCTAACGGATGTTTTTGTCGCGCTATGCTGCCGAGCTACACCAGAGAAACTCCTTGAAACGTTAGGGAGTGACTATTCGGCCAAGGACGTCGCCCTCGAAATCATGAGCAGTCTAAGCGGATGTCATTGCGTAACTCATGGGTGAAAATCGTATAATCCTCGGTGCATGTACATAATTAAAATTCTACAAGGACCCTGGATACATTTTTAAAATGTAGACCGAAGTTTGCAGACGTTTGTGTTGACAACATTGATTTCAATAGTCTTCGTTAAAAAAAACGATATTATGTCGACCGATTTTAAGTTGAAAGATGTTAACTGCTGTTTTCCGGCCTTATGATATAAGAGCTCATTATGGATGACCTCGTAGTTTCAGTTTTCAGACTAGTTCGACTGTTCACTACGTTAGGGTAGTAACACCCACGGTCATTAGTTCGACTGTCTTGGGAAAGCTTTTGCTTCATCACTTTGAGTGTTCTTGCGAAGGACAAAGTCTCACCTGGTAAATATATGATCCTACGTATTCACATTTGTAAAAGGAGCCGTAACGTGTAAAATAAAAAAAATAAAAATGTAAGGGCCGATAACCCCCGAAGAGATCTAAGGCCGAGTTTCTCTTCCAATTTGCGTCGTGCTCCTCTTGATTATCCCTACAAATTGGCCAGACGGGACCTACATGTTTTATGCCGACTCCGAATGGCATCTGCAAGGCATATGAGTTTTCACTGAGAGCTTTTCATGGCAGAAATACACTCGGAGCGATTGCCAAACACTGCTGAGGGGCGACCCCGCTTAGAAAAATTTTCTTCTAATTGAAAAACCTTATTTCTAAAATTTTGATGTTGCTTTGCCCTGGGTGTGAACCCAGAGAATACGGTGTGGTAGGCGGAGCACGCTACCATCACACCACGGTGGCCACCAGCCGTAACGTGTAGGTGATATTTAAACTTGGTTGATATGCTATAATCAATTCACTCCAAAGGACTAGTTTTGGATAGGGCCGCCATCTTTAGGAAATGTCAAACCGGAAGACATGGGCATTGAAAGATAGAGTGTGAAAATCAAAATTTACATTTAGACGCTATTGTACAGTTTCGCAAATAAACAACAGATGTTTGAATGTAAGCCGAGGTGATTTTTCAAAACCTTCTCATACGTACATATGTATATCCTTAACTTAAGTATGAGGTAAGAATCATTTCAAAGGAGTGTTTATGCCCCTAGAACCTACTAAAGGATTTTGCATCATTGATTTGGCTTATTCTTTCAGCCAGTCGAAATATAAAGTTAATATCATTGATTCAGAACTATTTTTTGCTAAGTTATAGCTTATTATTCTAGTCTACGACCCTTCTAAATTTGTTTTATATCTAAGTTGCCGTGGTCTTTAAACGATCCCTTCCATTTTTTACTAGAAATATTTTTGCTATAAGGAAAATATGTGTACCCAATTTTATTACGATCCGTTAATTTTTCTTCGAGTTATGGCTCCAGAAACACAGAAAATTGCTTAGTCATAAAAGCGGTGGTGCCACGCCATTTTTTAAATTTGAAGTTTTTCCTATTCATTGTTATAAATCCACTTGGGAAATGAAATACCATTGATATAAAGCTCTTTTTGCAAAGATATAGCTTATTTTATTCGTCCACGACCCCTTTAAAACTCGTTTATGTAAAGTGGGCGTGGTCCTTAACCGATTTCGTTAATTTTTCTTCGAATCATTCCCTATAGTAAAGGCAATCTCTCTGCCGAATTCTGTTATGATAGGTTTAACGATTTTTGATTTAGGTTAGGTTGAACTGGCGGGTCCATGAGGACCTCACATACACTGATTGATTCCGTAGTGTTACCAGAAGTTTTTTTTAACGACCAAACTGAAAACCCCTATCAAAAACCACGACCTATGTTATAAAATAACCCCGTCCCCTTTGCAAATACTAGAAGCTTCCTAGGACTTAAGCCACTTGCTGCTTCTAGATCTGACAGCTGTATCACTCCTAATAGCTGGAGTCGTAGCATGGCAAGTGCAGGGCACGAGCACAGAACGTGATCGATCGTTTCCTCCTCCAACCCGCACTTCCTACATCTCTATCACTGACCAAGCCCGATTTAAAGGCATGTGACGCCAGAAGGCAGTGTCCAGTCAGAATACCGTCATGAGTCTACAGTCCTCTCTTTCTAATGATAGAAGCAATTTTGTTAGTCTAAGGTTGTACGACCTACATAATCTTCGACACAATTCAGCCCCGCGCTTGGACCCACGCCTTTCCCGCTTGTCGATCATGTGCACCTCTCGCCTTCGCTTAATTCGCCAAGTCTAATTGGGACATCTACGGACCAAGCTTCAAGGGATGCGCCTTTTTAGCTAGTTCGTCCCGCTTTTTCATCCCATCTATCCCATATGGGACTCGGACCCAATACAGATGTATGCTTCTCCCTATCCCGATTCTATCCTGGACTGCTTACACTCTAACACGCATTTAGATGCTGTGCCAAGCGAGATTATTGCCTTATTGCTGCTTGACTGTCAATATAAAAGTTAAAACGTTTGCAGCTTAAGCTATTCTCTTCCAGGGTTTCTGCTGCTTTGGTTACGGCTAATATTTCCGTTTGGAAAACACTACAGTAATCTGGCAGCCTGTAGTATCTGCTTATTTCCGGGTTTTTGATTTATGATTAATAATATTTGTAAAACTGAGTTTATCACAAGTAGGCGGTGCCCCGCCCCTTTTAAAAGTTTTTGCTCAAATTTGTATCAAGAGTCTTAATATCAGTTCACACGTTAAATTGCAACATCCTAGGTGTATTATTTACTAAATAGTCAGGTTTTTTGTGTTTTCCAAAATGTTATATATATAAAGTGGGCGTGGTTATCATCCGATTTCACTCATTTTCAATACCTATCTATTCTGGATCCAGATAAGCTCGTGTACCAAATTTGGTGAAGATATCTCAATATTTACTCAAGTTATCGTGTTAAGGACAGACGGAAGGACGGACGGACATAGCTAAATCAATTTTTTTTTCGACGCTGATTATTTTGATATATGGAAGTCTATATCTATCTATCTCGATTCCTTTATACCTGTACAACCAACCGTTATCCAATCAAAGTTAATATCTTTACAGTATATAAGTAAATTATGTCAACATTCAACTCCAGTAATGATATGGTGCAACAAAATACAAAAATAAAAGAAAAATTTCAAAATGGCGTGGATCCGCCCTTTTTCATCTAATTTGTCTACATACTTGTATGCCATAAGTCGAACAAAATTTACCAGTCCTTGTGAAATTTGGTAGGGCTTAGATTCTAGGACGATAACTGTTTTTATATGAAAATGGGCGAAATCGGTTGAAGCCACGCCCAGTTTTTATACACAGACGACCGTCTGTCCTTCCGCTAGGCCGTTAACACGATAACTTGAGCAAAAATCGATATATCTTTACTAAGCTTAGTTCACGTACTTACCTGAACTCACTTTGTATTGGTATAAAAAATGGCCGAAATCCGACTATGACCACGCCCACTTTTTCCCCATAATTCTAAACCAATACGAAAAAAGGGATGAAACATGGTAATTGGATTGGTTTATTGACGCAAAATATAACTTAAGAAAAAAACTTTGTAAAATGGGTGTGACATCATATTAAGTAGAAGAAAATGAAAAAGTTCTGCAGGGCGAAATCAAAAGCCCTTGGAATTTTGGCAGGAATACTGTTCGTGGTATTACATATATAAATAAATTAGCGGTACAGACAGATGATGTTCTGGGTCACCCTGGTCCACATTTTGGTCGATATCTCGAAAACGCCTTTAAACCCTCTTTAATACCTTTAATTTGATACCCATATCGTACAAACACATTCTAGAGTCACCCCTGGTCCACCTTTATAGCGATATCTCGAAAAGGAGTCCACCTATAGATCTAAGGACCACTCCCTTTTCAAATACTCTTTATACCTTTCATTTGATACCCATTTCATATAAACACATTCCAGGATTACCTTAGGTTTCATTTTCCTACATGGTGATTTTCCCTATTTGACAAAGAATGAAGGAATATCGTTCCAAAAAAGTCACCCTTGGTCTACAATTTAGTCGATATTTCCGAAACGTATGTGATATGGAATTAAAAACCACTTATAAACAATCTACAAAGCCCTACGAAACCAACGCAGCTAAGCTCTCTGCTGAGTATGTAATGTTCGGTTACACCGAACGTAGCCTTCCTAACTTGTTATACTCAGTTGAGCAGAGCTCACAGAGTATATTAAGTTTGATTGTGATAACGGTTGGTTGTACATATATAAAGGAATCGAGATAGATATAGACTTCCATATATCAAAATATTCAGATCGAAAAAAATTTGATTGAGACATGTCCGTCCGCCGTCCGTCCGTCGTTAACACGATAACTTGAGTAAATTTTGAGATGATCTTGCAATAAATTTGGTATGTAGGTTCCTGAGCACTCATCTCAGATCGCTATTTAAAATGAACGATATCGACTATCACCACGCCCACTTTATTTCGATATCGAAAACTTTCGAAAAACACGAAAAATGCGATAATTCATTGCCTAAGGCGGTTAAAGCGATGAAACTTGGTAAGATGGGTTGACGTTATGACGCAGAATAGAAAATTAGTACGATTTTGGACAATGAGCGTGGCACCGCCCACTTCTACAAGAAGGTAATTTAAAAGTTTTCCAAGCTGTAATTTGGCAGTCGTTTGAAGATAGCATGATGAAATTTGGCAGGAACGTTACTACTATTACTATATATTGCTAAATAAAAATTAGCAAAATTGATGAAGACACGCCCACTTTTAAAAAAAAATTTTTTAAATGTCAAATTTTAACAAAAAATTTAATATCTTTACTGTATATAGTAAATTAAGTCAGAATTCAACTCTAGTAATGATATCATGCAACATACCAAAAATAAAAGACATTTCAAAATGGGCGTGGCTCCGCCCATTTTCATTTAGTTTGTCTAGAATACTTATATGCCATAAGTCGAACAAAAATGTTACCCAATCCTTCTCAATTTGGTAGGAGCATAGATTCTGTGACGATAACTGTTCTCTGTGAAAATGGGCGAAATCGGTGAAAGCCACGCCAGTTTTTATACACAGTCCACCGTCTGTCCTTCCGCTCGGCGTTACACAATAACTTGAACAAAAACCGATATATCTTTACTAAACTTAGCCCACGTACTTATCTGAACTCACTTTATCTTGGTATAAAAACGGCCGAAATCGACCATAACCACGCCCACTTTATCGATATCGAAAATTACGAAAAATGAAAAAATGCCATAATTTTATACCAACTACGAAAAAGGGATGAAACATGGTAACGGATTGATTTATTTGACGCAAAAATATAACTTTGGAAAAAACTTTGTAAATGGGTGTGACACCTACATATTAAGTAGAAGAAAATGAAAAGTCTACAAGGCGAAATCAACAGCCCTTGGAATCTTGGCAGGAATACTGTTAGTGGTATTGCATATATAATAAATTAGAAGTACCCGACAGATGATTTTCTGATCACCTGGTCCACATTCGGTCGATATCGCGAGGAGAACGCCTTCACATATACGTCTACGGACCACTCGCATTTTAAAACACCTCATTAACTACTTTTAATTTTGATATCCATATCGTACAACACATTCTAGAGTCACCCTGGCCCCCTAATGGCGATATCTCGAAAAGGCGTCCCCATATAGACCTAATGCCCACTCCCTCTTAAATGCTCCGTAACACCTTCGTTTGATCTCCCATAGCGCACAACATTCTAGAGTCACCCGTGCCCACCCTAATGCGATATCTCGAAAAGGCGTCCACCTATATCCTAATGTCCACTTCTCTTAAAATGCTCAGTAACACCTTTCGTTTGATACCACTCTCGTACAAACATTCTAGAGTCACCCCTGCCCACCCTAATGGCGATATCTCGAAAGGCGTCCACCTAGAGACTAATGCCCACTCCCTCTTGAAAATGCTCAGTAACACCTTTCGTTTGATACCCATATCGTACAACACTTCTAGAGTCACCCCTGGCCCCCTTAAAAAAAAATCTAAAAAAAAAAAAAAAAAAATAAAAAAAAAAAAAAAAAAAAAAAAAAAATAATAAATAAAAATTGCGAATTATCTTCGAAAAGCGTCCACCTATAGACCTAATGCCACTCCCTCTTAAATGCTCAGTAACACCTTTCGTTTGATACCCATATCGTACAAACATTCTAGAGTCACCCTTGGTCCACCTTATGGCGATATCTCGAAAAGCGTCCACCTATCGAACTAAGGATTACTCCCTTTAAAATACTCATTACCACCTTTCATTTGATACCCATATCGTACAAACACATTCTAGAGTCACCTGCCGCACCTAGATGGCGAGATCTCGAAAAGCGTCCACCTATAGAACTCAGGATTACTCCCTTTTTAAATACTCATTACCACCTTCATTTGATACCCATATCGTACACAAAACATTCTAGAGTCACCCCTGGCCGCATGCCCTAATGGCGATATCTCGAAAAGGCGTCCACCTATAGCTTTTAATTAAGCTTGGCCTGATCTCATCTATGTATGTAACGATTCTTTGAGCTTAATTTCAACCGGTTTCTAGAATTCTGATTAATTTGAAACTCTGACATACGTATCAAGGCCGATTACAATGCATTAATGTGATGTGTGGTCAACAACTCAAGTAATTTTTATAACAAAGCTGATTAAGACGGTGAAATTTAGAACGAGCTATTAGATATTTAGAGAGGTCTGCAGATGCTCCAGATTTCTTGAATCTCTTATTAAGCCTAGATTTAATGTTATTAAGTCTGATAAGTTCCCTTGAAAACCAAGGGGGCTTATTCGAACATAGAGTATAGCGAGTAGGAATGCAGGTATCAAAGAAGCCATCAAGCGTACTGTAAAATATAGAGATAGCCGAATCGACATCAGTGCAAGCATAGAGATCCGACCAATCATGGGAAGCCAACAGATCATTGAGCATTATGAAATTCGCTTTGTAGAAGCATCTAGATCGGGGACGAGACTGTACTTTAATCCTACGGGGTAGGCTGATATCAAGTGATATCTCTAGCGAAGGGTGAAGAAGGTCTCTTGGAAGGGATAAAGATGGTATTTGCGTAAGGGCAGTACCCACGAGCCATCCACAAATACTAAATCCAGCATTTTATTTACACTACTTGGAACATTGTTAATCTGTAAAAGAGATGAGTCTAACAAGCAATTGAGAAACTCATGTTGAGCAGTGAGAGTTAAAAAGTTGGAATCACTATATTAACCCAATTAACTGTTGGCAACTTAAAGTCACCAACAACAACAAGTCGATCGTTATCTCCCAACTGCGAATGCAAATCGCAGATGGCCGAGCTAT
>JARSSU010005566.1:0-15449 GCA_029619165.1 Eurosta solidaginis
GGCAAACACGGTGTTTGCGTTTGGTGGAAACATGATATTAGGTTCAATCGAACGAAAGCATTGAGTGTTTAACGAATACTTGCGCGCATATCTTAATGACACGTTGTCGGACTGGGATACTTACTTGAAGTATTTCACGTTTTTCACAATACCACTTCGATACAGTTTTTGATAATAAATTTACACCGTTCGAATTATTATTCGGTAAAAAACCCATTTTACGAATGAACTTCAAAAAGGAAAAGTTGATCCAATTTATGACGTGGAGAATTACGCGAGAGAGGCGAAATACCGCATGCAAAAATCACATGTATTGGCGCAAGAACTGTTAAACAAACACAAAGTTCGAAATAAATATTATTATGACAACATGCCTGTCCGTCAAAAATTAGCGTAAATGATAAGGTTTAATACAAAAAGAACCGCGCGATAAACATGGCCGTATATAGTCAAGAAAATAGATGGGACGAATGTAAAAGCTTTGATAAAGAAAAGAAAAATTAAAGCTGTTCACAAAAACCGTGTACAAAAAGTACAATAAACAACTCTAGGCAAGTTATGCGTTATTTACAAATACAAAATTTACAAATTCAAAATTGTAATATTTAAATAATAACTACTTTGCGGCGCATTTCTATGCCAAAACAAAACACTTGAAATGTATCAAATTCACAAATATATAATATGTAATTTATTAAATTTTAATGAGCTCGAGGCAGTTTAAAAAATTGAAACACAGTTTATATTTTTATATTTCAATTTTATTTGGTCGATATTTCGATCTCATTCTGAGATCATCCTCAGGAAACAATTGAATATGTTTAATATGTAAACATACGACTTAGTAGCTAAGAGTTAAACCATAAACATACGTGATTTAAAATGAATTATATAAATTTACAAAGCTAAAAACTTACACTTATAAGATGATTTTCAATATGCCAATTGGCATAACTATACTATATTTGCATATTACAATGCAATGAGAAAAAAAACCTTTTTCGATACCGTTGTATAAATAAATTTATATATCATTTACTGAACTATTTTTCATATTAAATATCAAATAAGTTATAAATAAACTTAATTGTCTTTAATCGCAACTATTTTAGATATAAGATAATTTCATAAAACTGTCTGTCAATTGGATCATTAGCTGATGAATATTAGATTTTAACCATTTAAAATATCCTACACTAATGAACGAATTTAAAATGAAAAGGGGAGGAATATCTACTTTTAAAGGTTAAATTCGTTCATCAAAATTAAAAAATTTTTCCTCTGACTTCATTCCGAAATTTTAAATTGTACTAAATTTTTGCTTAATAAATTTACATCTTAATTTTCTTAATTTTGGGCAAGAAGAAGCCGGCAGAATTGATCACCCTGACGACTTCTTCTTTTCCAAAAGAGGGTGATGTAATGGCACCTTAAGCCAATCAATTTCACCACATCAAATATTCAAAACACAACCATGCGTCAAGCATCAGCTGATGATCAATAATACAACCCTGTCCAAAAAATGTGCAGATAGAGAATTTTGCAAGACACGAGACGGGGCAGTTATATCTTTTGCCCAAAGTACTTATTAAATTAATAAAACATTAAATCTTAAATGTATAAAACAAATAGTGTTTTTATTGAGTGCTTTATTAATAACCCTACTTGGGATCGGCTGGGCTTTATACATGAAGCGGCTACCAGTGAGTTACGTAAATACGCTCCTTCCGCAGCCACTCATACATACGGAATCCACACGTGAGAATCCAGTTTTGGAAACCAATATCTATACAGAACACAAGTTGGGTAATAATTCCGTTGATTTATTATATACCTACAATATAGTTTACAATATCCTTACAGTATATAAGTAACTTATGTCAACATTCAACTCCAGTAATGATATGATGCAACAAAATACAAAAATAAAAGAAATTTTCAAAAAGGGCGTGGCTCCGCCCTTTTCATTTAATTTGTCTAGGATACTTTTAATGCCATATGTCGAACAAAACATTACCAATCCTTGTGAAATTTGGTAGAGGCTTAGATTCCAGGGCGATAACTGTTTTCTGTGAAAAAAGGCGAAATCGGTTGAAGCCACGCCCAGTTTTTATACACAGTCGTCTTTCTGTCCTTCCGCTCGGCCGTTAACACGATAAATGGAGCAAAAATTTATATATCTTTACTAAACTCACTTCACGTTCTTATCTGAACTCACTTTATATTGGTGTAAAAAATGGCCGAAATCCGATTATGACCACGCCCACTTTTCGATATCGAAAATTACTAAAAATGAAAAAATGCCATAATAATATACCAAATACGAAAAAAGGGATGAAACATGGTAATTGGATTGGTCTATTAACGCAAAATATAACTTAAGAAAAAAACTATGTAAAATGGGTGTGACACCTACCATATTAAATAGAAGATATTGAAAAAATTTTGCAGGGCGAAATCAAAAGCACTTAGAATCTTGGAATGATAACTGTTCGTGGTATTACATATATAAATAAATTAGCGGTACCCGACAGATGATGTTCTGGGTCACCCTGATCCACATTTTGGTCGATATATCGAAAACGCCTTCACATATACAACTACCACCACTCCCTTTTAAAACCCTCATTAATACCTTTAATTTGATACCAATATCGTACAAACACATTATAGAGTCACCCCTGGTCCACCTTTATGGCGATATCTCGAAAAGGCGTCCACCTATAGAACTAAGGCCCCACTCCCTTTTAAAATACTCATTATCGCCTTTCGTTTGATACTCATATCGTACAAACAAATTCTAGAGTCACCCCTGGTCCACCTTTATGGCGATATCTCGAAGAGGCGTCCACCTATAGAACTAAGGCCCACTCCCTTTTAAAATACTATTAACACCTTTCATTTGACACCCATATCATACAAACAAATTCTAGAGTCAGCCCTGGTCGACCTTTATGGCGATATCTCGAAAAGGCGTCCAGTTATAGATTTAAGGCCCACTCTCTTTTAAAATACTCATTAACACCTTTCATTTGACACCCATATCGTACAAAAAAATTCTAGAGTCACCCCTGGTTCACCTTTATGGCGATATCTCGAAAAGCCGTCCACCTATAGAACTAAGGCCCACTCTCTTTTAAAATACTCATTAACACTTTTCATTTGATATCCATATTGTACAAACGCATTCTAGAGTCACCCTGGTCCACGTTTATGTAGATATCCCGAAAAGGCGTCCACCCATAGAACTAAGGCCCATTCCCTTTTAAAATACTTATTAACACCTTTCGTTTGATACCCATATTGTACAAAAGCATTCTAGAGTCACCCCTAGTCCACATTTATGGCAATATCTCGAAAAGGCGTCCACTTAAAGATTTAAGCCCACCCCCTTTTAAAATACTCATTAACGCCTTTCATTTGATACCGTATCGTACAAAAAATTCTAGAGTCACCCGCTGGTCCACCTTTATGGCGATATCTCGAAAAGGCGGCCACCCATAGAACTAAGGCCCACTCCGTTTTAAAATACTCATCAACACCTTTCGTTTGATACCCATTTTGTACAAACGACATTCTAGAGTCACCCCTGGTCCACGTTTATGGCGATATCTCGAAAAGGCGTCCACCTATAGATTAAGGCCCACTCCCTTTTAAAATACTCATTAACACCTTTCATTTGATACCCATATCGTACAAAAAATTCTAGAGTCACCCTGGTCCACCTTTATGCCGATATCTCGAAAAGGCGTCCACCTATAGAACTAAGGCCCACTCCCTTTAAAATACTGATTAACATTTTTCATTTGATGTCCATATTGTATAAACCCATTCTGGAGTCACCCCTGGTCCACGTTTATGTTGATATCCCGAAAAGGCGTCCACCTATAGAACTAAGGCCCACTCTCTTTTAAAATACTCGTTAACACTTTTCATTTGATACCCATATAGTACAAACAAATTCTAGAGTCACCCCTGGTCCACCTTTATGGCGATATCTCGAAAAGGCGTCCACCTATAGAACTAAGGCCCACGCCTTTTAAAATACTCATTAACACCTTCCATTCATACCCATATCGTACAAACAAATTCTAGAGTCACCCCTGGTCCACCTTTATGGCGATATCTCGAAAAGGTGTCCAGCTATAAAACTAAGACCCACTCCCTTTTATAATACTCATTAACACCTTTCATTGATACCCATATCGTACAAACAATTTCTAGAATCACCCCTGGTCCACCTTTATGGCGATATCTCGAAAAGGCGTCCACCCATAGAACTAAGGCCCACTCCCTTCAGAACTCCTTCGATTGGAGGGGTACCGTTGGAACTTACTGACAGGGTTAAATATTTGGGAATGTTCTGGACAAGAAGCCGTCCTGGAGGCCCAATGTGGAAGATAGGCCAGGAAGGCCGCGGTTGCCTTGTACTGCTGCACGGTGGCTATCGGAAGGAGATGGGGGCTCTCGCCAGAAGTAGTAACACTGGCTTTATGAGATGGTGGTCAAACCGATTCTGCTCTATGTGGTGCTGGTCTGGTGAAATCACTGGACACGGGCAAGTACCTCCAAATGTTAGTGTCAGTGCACCGGCGGTCGCGACTCACTTGGATCTCCCGAGGAGCTATCCAAGGATGAGGTCGGGATCATTCGGAACTTTATCGTTGCTACCCAGTTAGTTTATTATTTGTGGTATCACAACGGACCTTCATGTTGTCCAAGTGAGCTTCCCCTATCAGGGAAGCTACCACCCAACCTGACCTGACCTTTATCTATTGTGCTGATTTTTGTTTGGCGAGTAAAGTGGAATGCTTATGTTGAAACTGTTTTTGTGTTTAATTAAGTGTAAGTTTTGATTAATGTTGTAATTGTATAATCTTGTAACATTTATATTGATCACTTATACTAAGCAAAAAAAAACAAAAACAAAAAAATCCAAGTTTTTTGTCATAGTCTGTAAGTGCACTCTCGTCATGTATGACTACAAATAAATAAATAAATAAATAAATAAATTATGTGAGTTACTAGCAGATGTTGTATATTGGTTTAAGCCTATTCTGATGGGACTATTATTCCTTATCTTTATTGTTCCTATCACTATTTCCTGCTCTAATGTGTATTAATATGAAACTGTGTGTTTATCATGTTTTTTACCTTATACTGTCCCTGACTGCAGGAGGGTCTTCAACGAATGTCATTTCAGGAACGATTTCCAGGAGTACAGGACGCTCTGAGTATAAGAAAGCCATATGGACAGCAAATCGAGCTCCTGGCGAGAACACTGCGAGTCGATTGAGGTCCACGAAGAACTTAGCCAGACTGGGAAAGACAGCTCATTACCTAGGCCACCAGTGGCCCATTGTATACTGTTACGGTGGCTGACTGTTGGGTGGCGAGGAGCGGCGGCAAGCAGGTAGGCTTGCGGGCCCAGGCTAGCTCGTCGTCTTGGGCGGGGCATTTTACCACCGTCCTCACCCCAGCCACATGAACAAAAAAAGGGTTCATACCTGCATGTGTTTAGAAAGGAGAGAAAAGCTGAAAATATAGAAATAAACGTGAGGGGCAAGTTAAGAGCAAGATGGAGGCATGTCCTGTCAGGTGGAGTCTACCCTCCCTCTGCAGTGCAACTTGCACTGCAACCGTGGGCACTGTGCTGACTCCTATCTACTTACAGTGCCCCGGAATGAAGATGACCCTAACCGTGTGCCACGACTTAGGGATATAGGTAAGCCTGAGGCAGTTGGTGTAGATGATGGCCAGGTTCCTATATCATTTATAAAAGGAAGAAATAAAATTGGCCCGAGAATACTACCCTGAGGTACCCAGATGTGGCAATGAATGAATAAGACTGATATTCTCAATTTCGACGAACAAGGGTTCTATTAGTGAGATAGTACCCAATCCAACATAAAAAGGTAGAATAGAAGCCCAATAGCTCAAGCTCGCGCAATAGTATACTGTGGGTGACAGTTTCAAATGCTTCGCGAAGTCAGTATATACAACATTAACTGATGTCCATTTTTGAACGACGAAATGCAAAAATGAGAAAAATGGGGCTAGTTCATAACTGTGGAGCGACCCACTGAGAAACCGTGTTGACACTCATCTTTGGATCCTTTTATTGCCAAGGACAGCTTCCCTTTTACCACTTTTCAAAGAGCTTCGAGCAAGTGACAATTTAGAGATGTGGTCTATAGTTGGTTACAACGTTTTTGTTGCCTTAAAGATAGGACAAATCGAGGCTATTTTCCACCTATCGACAAACTCACCTCTTGCTAGGGACAAATTGAAAATGTATCTTAATGGGACGCAAAACGACGTGCTACATTATTTAAAATAAACGACGAAAGCCCATCATTATCGCTTTTTGTTGACGTTTCTAGATCTAGGATGCCTTTCATACGTATTCTTCTGAGACTAACATGGATCCGAATCAACCATTTGTTCGACGTCGACGTAAAAGTTACTAGCAGAGTTGCTAGTTACGAAGTTTGATTAAAGAAATCTGCGAAAGGTAACAGTATCCAATAAGCTCTCAGAAGCTATACCGTAGTACGACATACAATTTGGGATATTAGAGCAACCGTTTTTGGATCGCATATATATCTCCAGAACGCCTTAGGGTTTTCGTTTAACTCTACTTCATACCGAGAAATATATTGCTTGTATAAAAATTTGTCAAGGATATTAAAGATTTTACTATAATAAATATATTTTTCTTTATGAGACATCCTTAGAGGCTTTATAGAGTTTAAAATGTTTATTTCTAAGATTCTTAAGCTTTTTTAGATTTTTCGTATACCACGGAAGTTTATGAATTCTCGCGGGAAGTAAAGTAGATTATCAGAGAAATTTCGAGTATATTAAGAAGAAAGGCATCGTAACATTCCGTTGCGCTTTTAGAGGTGAAAGTTGAATTCCAATTGAAATCCAAAACTTTTTCATTTAAAGCATTAAAATCAGCGGCACGAAAATCGAATTTTGCATTGGAGATTATACTCGGGCCTGAAACAAATTAAAAAATTTTAGAGTAAGGAGAGTGGGACATGGTGCATATCGCACACGAATATAGGGAAAGTGGCCTCCGAAACATTTAAAATCAAGTTTTCACCACAAAGATAAGATCTAAAATATTATTAAGCTCATTGAAAAATGAATTAATTTGGGTTAAGTTAACACTGAAAAGACTGTCTACAAAATTTATCTCGTGCGAGCTATTCACCCTTGTTGGTGTTATGATACATTATCAAGTAGATTTGACCATACAATTTTATTGAGGTTAAAATCACCCAAACTGCAAAAATGACACTCTTCGTTGTTCTCATAAAGATTCACGATATTGCTTATATGAGCAGCATACAAAGAATCGGGGCTGGAAGGTTGAACGTAAGAAGTACAAACGAACAATTTACCAAGTCTTCCAAAGATGCATACACATAACTGGTCGAGAAGAGAAATGGATTGAAAAAGACGGAACATCCGATTCACCGCAAATTAGAACGCCTCAAATTTGTTTTATTTGCGTCTCTATCTTTCGATACGTATTATAGATATTAGGATCGAAGAATTCTACATCCGCGAAGTTGCTGTTCAACCATGTTTCTACAATAACATAATCATCAAACTCACAGCGAGACGAGGTTAAAATGCGTCACTAGCTTTCGTACGCATTCCCGATATGTTTTGAAAATAAATACTTAACAACTTATTATTTATAGCACTAGTTCCATTATCATTATTAATGAGCGGGTGGTTGGTACTTGCTACGTCGGCGATAATTTTCGCCGAGACTTTCGAAAATTCTGAAAAGGCTTCACTGTAACGTTTGTTGTCCAGATTTCCGAGCGTAATAATTTTTCAAAGGAGGACTCAGGCGCTCCCAACTTGAATTACCCTATGCAACGAGAGTACGGCATCTTTTTTACCAGCTTAGTGCATGATAATGGGTTCTATCCAAAACGATTTGCTTAACCACGTAACCTTTGATATCGTCTTCAGAGACGGATGGCGAAAAGGATGATAGATGAAGCCATTTGTATCGGTCAGCAACAATCAGATCCGTGCTTGCATTAATAAAATATAGGCCGAACGCTCGCACACGTAATCAATCTAAATCCATGATACCATCGCGAGTATTCGAAGCCTGCCCGTGGACCTGGGCTCTCCATAACGGAGGTAAGATAGACCACTGATATTGCGCTCTCCTCTCGGAAGATGGCACCATCCTCCCAAAATGTTTTGACTAAATCCAATCTTGCGTTTAAGCGACACGCGTTAACCGTTTGTTCTATTGCCATTTTTTGAACTTTTCCTTGAGTGATCTCTTCAATAATAAGAGACCGCAAAAGCGAGTCAGCTAATTCTTCAACTTTTTGGCAAAATCTGTATAATTGTTGTTGTTAACGTGCAACGTTGCTATTTTTCCTGCTACAACTTTCGAGTTATCTGGATCGATCCTATTTCGTAGATTAATTTTAATCTCACTAATAGAATTTACTTGCTTCGCGAGCTTTTCCTTCTGACTTTGATTTTAAAAACGCTATGAATGTTCTGAATAAATTTTCTTCTACTAAACCTTCAATTAACATAAATTTTGCCAATAAATGATTCTAGTGCAAATAGATCTCCGCTATAATTTTCCTTAATTATTGAGGCACACATGGCAATAAAAGACTTTCTGATCCGCCGTAGCCATATCTCCAAATTCAAAAACGTTGGAATACTTGGTGAACTGATAGCTGGCGTTGGAACGTCAGGAATAGTTAGCAAATTATCAAAATGTTTTAATGAAACATTTATTTTAAAGTACCTAGTACCGAAGCTTCTGACTTAGCATCAATGAACTCTTTTTCTGACTCTGAGGCACTTACTTGCTTACTTTTGAAAATAAGCGATAAGTCACTATTTGGAATATCTATATGATCTAATCTTCAAAACAATTTTTTAACTGCTCCTTACAACGTGATAATTTTGCTTTAACTTCTTTGAGATTGTTTGTCAAACTGTTGTCCAAAACCAGTAACAAGATCTTACTGTATGCTGTAATAAGCGAATGTTTATGTGTTACGGTTCTTTAAACGCAAGTACGTCGCCACCTCCTCGGACCCTTTTGGTCGTTGAGGCATTCCTCTCATCCGACTTTCGCCGACTCCTAACCCCAAACCCTGGCTGCTCACCCGCATCTTTTGACACCGGCATGTGATCGTCGCCAGCTACGACGCTCCTGATCCACTCCAGCGTGCGTGCATGCTTCTCAGAAATCTGAGTTGCATACCTTCCACCGTAGCGGCCAGCGGCGTCGATCGCCTACCTTTCCTGGAAGGCTTCGACCCCAGGACTCCCGTTGGGAAAGCTCCTCGCGACAGGGCGTCCTTTCTGGTGTTAGGCTGGTCTGTCGCATTCGTCGGACCTCTCCCTTCCAGTAACTGCCTAATGGGTCTGCATTGGATGTCGGTTTCGACCAGTGGCGTACTGACAGGTGGTGGGCATCTTGCCCCGGCGCTACTCCTGGATAATTTGTATTTTATTATAACTATTTCTGGAAAAAATTTTCTATACTAAAAATGCATTCATATACTAGAACCCTTGCGACAGGTTGTGGAATAATGAAGCATATATTCTTTTTTCTCACGTTCAACATTACGATGGGAATTATTAAAAAATGCTTTAACAAAAACTGTCAAACGTGAATCTGAAACGCGATCGAGCACCAGAATACAAGCGGTTAGCGGTATAGTCGATGGGTAGAGAATGTAGTAGAACACTTAGAACAATTAGCAGACGACACTAACACCACAAGTTTCATAACATCAGTTCATTTCTGGTATGAAATCTTGAGCAGGATTGATCGTGTGCAGCTCAAGTTACAAGATCCGGGATGAGTGTTAGAGAAGCGAATCATGATCTTAATCATTATGCAACTGTTATAACTGAACTTAGCCTTCCCTACTGTTTTATGTTTGGATTTCTCTTGGACTTTGGAAATTGTTTAAACAAGGATAGAACGACTTAGAAAGAGATTGTAAGAACTTGTGAATTTTATAATACAGATTTCGATGCGAACAGGGCTTTTTATCGAAATATGTGTCTGCAAAATATTACTTCGCAGTAGAAAGAATTGAACTAAAACTCCGATAGAATTATCTTACTTTTATAATCTCGTATGGAGAGATGTGTTTCACAACTTGACTATCTCAGTATCAATTGCTAGCTGCGAACGTTCATTCAGCAAATTAAAACACAGGCGTGTCTTCAAATATTGTCAGCGGAGTTCACCTAATGATCAGCTAATAAGCGAAATCACAGATGATAAAAGGATAAATTGGGCTTTACAGACCTTCAAGCCTATAAATCGCAGGGGCCGGATGGATTTTTTCCGGCTCAGCTACAGTATACTGCCGAACTATAAGGCCCTGGATAAAGGATGTTTATAGGTTGTCTTAGGCTCAATTACGTACAGTATCGTGGCGGGAAGTCACGTGGATCTTTATCCCCAAGGCAGGAAACCCCCACTCTAAACCAACGATTATAGGCTTTAAGCTGATCTTCGTTTCTGCTTAAAGCACTCGAAAACTCCTAGAGGACTACATCAGAAGGAGCATTGACCATCGCTTCTTGTGCAAGCTCAACATGCCTATACTAAGGGCAGGTCAACTGACACGGCCTTGCACTCACTGGTATCCGTTATCTAAGGTCACTAGACCTCAAGGAATACACATTGGTGGCATTTATAGATATAGCGGGTGCCTTCAACAATGTTCTCCCGGAGGCCATCACCTCGGCGCTGACCGATCTGGGGGTCGACGCGTGCCTGGTGGAGTTTATATACAATCTGCCTACGCGTAGGCAGATTAAAATTGAGCTAGGTGGATGCGTGATTCGCAGACCGGTCAACAGAGGCCACTTCGCACGGAGGCGTTCTCTCTCCGCTACTTTGGGTGGTCACCGTCACCAACTACTACGCCTCATGAGGAATTCAGAAGGTCACCAAGTTTCGGAATGCAGATGACATATGCGTCACCATGCGGGGGAATTTCCGCAAACTCTTGCAACCTAATGGAAGGGGCACTATCCAAATTAAGCACTGGGCCACAGCCACAGGTTTGGAAGTTAACCCGGATAAAACGGAGCTTGTCCTCTTCACGAGGAGGTACAAAGTACCAAATCTAACACCGCCAGGAATTGGCAGCAGCAGCGCTGTTCACCTGCAAGAGGGCATTTGGCACCTTCTGGGATTCTCCCCTAAGCTGGCCTACTGGATTTACACAGCCATTGTGCGCCCGATTCTTCTTTATGGTGCCTTGGTCTGGTGGCCTGCACTAGCTAAAACTACTATCTTAAAATGCTTAAAAGGTTAAATGGAGTTCGGAGCTCTGCATCACCGGGGCTCTTGGCTCCACTCCGTCTGAAGCACTCAACACAGTGCTATACCTTCCACCTCTTGTCCTGGTGGCGAAGGACATAGCAGTCATCGCCGCTCTACGCATAAGGGAAACAGGTCTCTGTCAATGGATCTAGTGGACACGCAACAATCCTGGGCACGAACGCCCCAGTCCCAATACCGGTACGCACTGACTACTGCACGCCAAAGAAACGTCTTCGCGTTAAAAACTATAGTATATACATACCATCGCGACAAGACTGGAATACCAGACAACATACGGTACGGTGCCATTAACATATTCACGGATGGTTCTAAGCTTGACGGGAAGGTGGGAGCAGGCCTCTTTCATCTGATCTGGGTCTAGAGGTCTCTTTTCGCCTACCACATCACTGTAGTGTTTACCAAGCGGAATGCTGGCAATACACAGGGCTGTGAACCAGACCGGTATATGCCTAAGGATGGTAAACGGGGTGTTTATTTTCTCAGACAGTCAGCCGCATTAAAGCCTCATTCGTCGACAGCGAAAAGTCGGTCACTGAATGCATTAACGAGATGGCTCATGCACTTCAGTATCAGCCTTATATGGGTACCTGGGCACAGGGATATTGAGGCAACTGGAGAGCAGACGAGCACCACCGACCATATCCTTCGGGAAATGATTCGGTAGGTATACCCATGGGCACTTTCACGGCTTCATGTGAACACAAGCTCTATAAGATTGCAAATGGACTATGGTTAGCCATATCATCGTGTGAGACATCCAGGATAACATCGCCCTCTTATGACAAGGGGCGCACAGGAGCACTTCTGATTTAAACAAATTAGTTCTATCGTCCCTGATAAGGGTTCTAACAGGGCATTGCTTAATAGGCCATGGTTGCTAGAATGGGGGCAACGACCTTCGACTATTGTCGCAGCTGCAGATGTACAGAAGAGGGATGAGAGTGTTCAGCACCTTCTCTGTCATTGCCCAGCTCTTAGTAGGCGTAGGTTGGCTATCCTTGGCAAACCTTTTCTACATGACCTTGCTGAGATCTCTAGCTATGAAGTCAAGGCTCTAGCAAAATATATAATATCCACGAAGTGGTTTGACCCGATTTAGGCAGGGTAGGTGTCCTCTTTGAGACCATATAAGGTATTACAATGGGCCCACTGGTGGCCTAAGTAGTGAGCTGTTACCATAGTGTCCAGCTCAGCCCTTGCAACCTAACCTAACCTATAACTCTTGGCAAAAATCTGTCCCAGCCTGGCTGAGTTCTTCGTGGACTCAATCGACTCGCAGTGTTCCCGCCAGGAGCTTGATTTTGCTGTCCATATGGCTTTCTTATACTCCCTCAGAGCCGTCCTGTACTCCTCGAAATCGTTCCTGAAATGACAGTCGTTGAAGACCCTCCTCAGCTTTGACCTTAGGTCGCTGAGATTTTTGTCCCACTACGGTGGGAACGTCTTTTTGCTCCTCGAAATTGGACAGGCGACTTTAAAGGCCACCTGAAGACTTCTCTCCAGAGACCGGACTTGGTGGTCAAGACTGTCTGAGATTGAATAGGCGTCCTACTTCTGTGGAGCCTATCACTGACTTTCTTGCCAAATAGGCTCCAGGACGTCCGTTTAGGGTTTCTGTGCGGCTGACTTATTTCTTTTTCCCAATCTATGTTGAAAAGGATCAACACCTTCCAGTTTCTTACCGCAAGCTCCCGGTAGTCAGATGTTAGTGTTATGCCAAGGACTTCCTCCCGTAGTTCGCCGTACTCGGAAAACTAAAGGTGGGCAGCTCTGCCACCCGGGCAATAGGTTAGATAATAAATATAAGGGACAGTATAAGGTAAAGAGCATTGATAAAAACAACAATTTCATATTAATACCACATAGAGTAGGAAATAGTGATAGGTACAATAAAGATAAGGAAATAATAGTCCATAAGAATAGGCTTAAACTAATATATAACATCTGCTAGTAACTCACATAATTTATTTATTTATTTATTTATTAATTTATTTGTAGTCATACATGACGAGAGTGCACTTACAGATCAATGACAAAAAACTTTGGATTTTTTTGTTTTTGTTTTTTTGCTTAGTATAAGTGATCAATATAAATGTTACAAGATTATACAATTACAACATTAATAAAACTTACACTTAATTTAACACAGTTTCAACATAAGCATTCCACTTTACTCGCCAAACAAAAATCAGCACAATAGATACAGGCCAGGTCAGGTTGGGTGGTAGCTTCCCTGATAGGGGAAGCTCACTTGGACAACATGAAGGTCCGTTGTGATACCACAAATAATAAACTAACTGGGTAGCAACGATAAAGTTCCGAATGATTCCGATCTCAACCTTGGATAGCTCCTCGGGAGATCCAAGTGAGTCGCGACCTAAATACTTTCGCCTAGTTCTGGAAAAAGCTGGGCAATCAAGCATAAAGTGATTTGGTGATTCCACCTCATCATCCTCCATACAGCTGCAGCAGGATGGAGTTTCCAATATATTGAGACGTACCGCATGGATACCCGTGGGACAGTGCCCTGTCAAAACCCAAATGACCACTGATAGGTGAGCCTTAGTGAACACAATTATTTCAGCAGACCTCCTGCCATCCAATTTCGGCCAGAAAGATCTTGCTACCCTGCAAGACGTAGTGTCCGCCCAACGTTTGCTGAGCTGACTCGAGGCCCAGCTATGGAAGAGCAATCCACAGGTGGCTAGCGGAATCCCGAAATCCCTACAGCCATCTTCATCCGGTTCAGTTGTACCGATTCGGGCTAAGAGATCCGCTTGACAGTTACCCGGAATATGACTATGGCCCGGGACCCAGATAATCTTAATTGTAAAATAATTCGATGCAATCGTAAGTGAGGTCAGGCACTACCAGACCACCCTCGATCGCACTGTAGTTGAGCTCAAGGCCTTTATAGCCGCTTTGCTATCAGAGTGGATGTCAAATACCCTAACCGTAGTAGCGCTGGATAGCATTTCATCCACCGCATCCTTAATCGCAGCAACTTCCGCTTGGAATACACTGCAGTGATCAGCCAACTTAAACTTGCAGCTTACATTTGGCTCTTGACAAAAGACACCCCCGCCAACCTTTCCGTCCAACTTCGACCCATCCGTGAACAAGTTAACCGGTCCCATGCCCTGATAATTCCCCTTCCCACTTCTCCCTCGGGGGAATGACTGGCGTGAAGGTTGCAAAGGGAGCAGCTATCGGCATGCAACAGTCCGTCCTGTCCGGGATAAAGTCGAAACTAGTAAGAAGGCTAGAGTGTCCGAAATCAGAAAGCATATAACCCAAATCACGAAGCCTGACCAACGATCGGGCCGCGGCTGCCTTTCCCGCAATATCTACTGGATGTATATACAGGACGACATTCAGTGCCAAGGAAGGTGTTGTTCTCAGAGCGCCACTGATACCAATAAGCGCCGTCCGTTGCACTGACACTAACATTTTGGAGGTACTCGCCGTGTCCAGTGATTTCCACCAGACCAGCACCCCATAGAGCAGAATCGGTTTGACCACCATCTTATAAAGCCAGTGTACTACTCCTGGCGAGAGCCCCGTGCAGCAGTACAAGGCAACCGCGCCCTTCCTGGCCCTATCTTCCACATTGGGCCTCCAGGACAGCTTCTTGTCCAGAACAATTCCCAAATATTTAACCCTGTCAGTAAGTTCCAACGGTACCCCTCCAATCGAAGGAGTTCTGAATTCGGGTATCTTAAATCTCCTTTTAAAAAGAACCAATTCTGTTTTTCCCGGGTTGACCGCCAATCCACATGATTCAGCCCACCTAGCCACAGTATCCAGTTAGCCCGGCAGAACATCGCGCAGGGTGCCCAGAAATTTGCCTCTGACTAGGATAGCGAGGTCATCTGCATAGGCAATTACCCGACAACCATTGGCTTCCAGCTCCACACGAAGCTCGTTGACTACCACAACCCAGAGCAGAGGAGATAGCACACCTCCCTGTGGCGTGCCCCTGCACACCTTCCTCTTAATTATGGCCCCTCCCCACTCCACTGCGAAAATTCTGCCACATAGAAGTTTGCTAATAACTCAACCA